>VZTL01021747.1:31753-46945 GCA_013400535.1 Scopus umbretta
TTTTTTTTTTTTGTGAGGCAATCAGCTTAAAATATACTCTAGCAGAATGAGATTTCCCTCCATCAATCATAGTGAACATGTACTCCTATTTCATTCATAGTTCCAGGAAATAATAATAATTTTTGTAGCAGGAAAGTTAATCTGTCAGGATTATAGTATTGAAAATGAGCTGCAAAGGGAAGGAAAGCACCATAAACGATAAATACATGTAAACTAATTGCTGGTTTTATTTTATCAAGCCACAAAAATGTGAAATACTCAGCTCCAGGGATTCTAAATGGATTGAACAATATTTTTTTAAAGAAATCTTTCATTTTTTTTTATTCCAGGATAATGAGTAAGTGCCCCTAGGACAGTCTTGAAAGAAGATAATGCACCTCAAGAGCTGATTTCCTTTTTCTGGCAACACATTCTAACTGTAAAAGTATTTGGATTAAGCAACTAGGCTGACTGGCTGTCAATACTGCAAAGCAACTTTACAAAGCTACCTTAGTTGCACTGCTCAGCTACAGCTATCTTTCAGTATTCAAAACTGTCAGGTATATTTTCTTCTCATGTGAAAAGACAATTTTCTCTTCAAACTTCAGGTGCAACATAGAGAGCAACCAACCTAGGCAGTGAGCTGCTTGGGAATCCAGAGATTTGTCCCCCTTAAAGCCTTGGCAGCTCATCGTGGCTTCGAGCACTCAGTTGGGGGATGGTACGGGGCATCTGGACCATCACAAAAATGCTGGTGGCCTGGCCCTTTCTTGCAGGAGGGAAAGAACATATCTAGTGTTCATGGCAGAATGTCACCAAGCTGAAAAGCAATTTTTCTTTTTCTTTCAAAATTTAGGGTGTATAATGGAGTTAGGGGCTCAGAGCTTGCTGAGTATGAATGGAAGGTGGGGTCCCAGGGAATTCAGAAGAACTTAGGAAATTAGCTGAACAGACATGTAGGGGATTTTTTACAATATGAAAAAAACCCAGAAGAAGTAGGATTATAAGAAAGGAGGACTGAAGCAGGCTCAGGGTGACTGAGTGCTGATCCTGAGAGGACATTATTTTGGGGGGTTGAAAGACAAAATTTAGCTCAGGTGTTACTTAGGTGTCTAAATTACTACAGAAAAGACAAATACAGAGATTCAAAAGCCAGATATTGTAGTGCCTGGAACCTAAAATTTACACACGTGAGTATGGAGCCCAATCTTTCAAGTACATTTTACTTCTCAAAAATTTTTTTTAAACCAATTTGTGCATGCAACACACATGCCCATGACTGGCTGGTGTCTCTACAACTGTTAACGCTTCTTTTCAATGAAGAGAACAAAAATGCAAAGCCAAGTGGAGGAGGCAATATGAGCAAGTGGATTAGAAAAAGAATTGGTGATTGACAGATATGGGTTTACACACAGCTCTGCCTTGTTGAATGATGGCAAGTCAAGCTCTTGCTGTTTTAGATCCCCAGCTATGCTGGGTGGTGAGCCATGAGGACGTCAGAGAGGAATTTCTGACCTGCTGTGAAACCAGACACTGCTGCAGCTACTGCAAACCAGGAGCTTCAGCATTGACCTTCAGCAAAGAGCACTGCACAATAACCAGACAGACAGATGTTGCAGTCTCACCTTCATCCCCAGACTCAGGATGGTGTATTTCCCACTAAACTTTGAATCCTAAAGAGGCCCACCTGGTAGGAGGATGGGCCATAATGGATAGATTCTCGTTCTGCAAGGAGAGAGGTCAAAAATGTACACTTGGGATTGCTGCAAACCTGAGGGTGCTTCAGGTAGAGCAGAGTTACGGAGCTGTGTTTCATGTTGCTCCAGTAAAGCCATGGAGCCTCTTTTAATAGGCTGCCTAAAGACAGGGAAAATGTTGGGGAATGCACTTAGTTATGTGTTTAAAGACGTAGGGTCTTCAATTCTCCCAAAGAGAGAAGAAACCATTGACTTGGTCCAGTGATTTGTAACAGCTGGGTCAGAAATACATACACTTAGTACTGCAAAGTCACTATTGCTGCATATGGAATCCTCAGATATCTATGTCCCTCCAACATTTTGACTTCAGTGTAAAGTCAGAGAAAGCTCTCCACGGTGGCCTGTTCGAAACAGGAAAGTAAACCTGTTCTCTAAGGTTTAGGTGTGTTCGGACCTCTATAAAAATAAAACTGAGAGTTTCAAAAAACATGGGATCAAAATACTGTGCTGCTTTTATAGACATCAAATGGCCATTTGTTGTATAGTGAAATTCACAACCGACTTATGGTTACCTAGCATATAGTACGTATGTATTATCTCTTTATATATACATGCCCCTGCAAATACCCCTTTACTAGTATGCCTCAGTTTCATTGAATGTGTTGATTTTTATAGCTTCCTCTTAAAATCAGTAACCTTCAGGGGAGAGAAAACATACAAGTAACTTAAGAAATGTTGATTTATGAACTACAGTGGTCTTTATTTTTCTTGTAAACCTGGGTGGAAAATTGATCAGTTATAAGCCTGCTATAGATCTCACAGGTTTGCAAGATATATTATTGTATTTCAAGATTATCTGATATTGCAAAAGATTTTTTCCCCTTCCTTTTTTCTTTACCATGGTCATACATTTTCCTGTCTCCAATTTTTTTCTACTTTTGTTAGAGTTAGGGAAGCAATCAGAAAATAAAAATAAAGAGGAAGAAGTCATCCTGGAGAAAGTAGATTTGGGCCACCCTGGGTTTTCCCAGTCCATCATAATGTGGGTTTTATTTCATACCCCACTGAGGTGGAATTTGCAGAATGTTTCTTGAATTACCATGAGGCGCTCTTATAAGACAATTACTGTCTTTTTTCCCCCCCTTTTGCTTCACTCTGCTTTTGACAGCTGTTGGCGTTTATTATATAGCCAATGGACCCAGCATTAATTTTCAGTGAAGAGCCCTTCTGTAGGATACAGATCAGTTAAACTGTAAAGTAAAATGTACAGACGAGTACTGCTTAAAAATAGGATATCCACCTTGTAGAAAACATAAATATTTCAAAATATTTTGAAATCCAATTTTGGGCAGAAAGAGAAAATACAATAATTTAACCAAAAAGTTCTAAAAAATAATTTTTGACAATATTAGAACAAATAAGAAAATGGTGACCTTTTTATCAGAGCAAAAATGACATATCAAAATGACAACAATTTTGATAGCTCAAAATCCAAGTCTGTTGCTCCAGCTTTTTTTGTTTGGGATAATATCAGGGAGATAGGTACCTCTTCATAATATTCCCCAAGTGTCACCTGTCTTGAGAATCTCCCAAATATTGAAGACAGGAAGACCAGGAAGACACCATCATCAAAGAGTAGTACATATACCAAGATAAATTATATTCTGGGTCACTTTTTTATTATGTACTCTACTATTGGGTCACACTATTTTTATTAGTTACTCTAATAATCTGTACAGATCCAGATTATAAAAAAACTCTGGTGTGTATAATGTTACATGCTGTTTGAAAAGGCACATTCAATGTATTTTTGGAGCTTTGGAACCTTTGGTTGTTCCAGATTCCTTAAAGTATTTAGATGCTCAGAGTGCAGACATGGCGCCCTTTCTCTGAATGGATGGAGCTGAAACATCTGACCTTATGCTAGAGAGCGGGTTCTGAGCAACTGATCTCCAAGTCAGTAACACCAATGGTGCCAAAGTCAGTCACAGTCTGGCTTTCAGCTCCTAAGTCTTGAGCTGAATACTAGATAAGAATTACAAGCTGTATTTTGGCAAAAACAACAATCAATCACCACTTTCATGATACAGCTCTAAAGCTTTGGCAGTTCAGTTGTCACCATCAGCCAGCTATCTATCCAAATGGTCTGCATCTTTCTCAATCCTTTTCCATGTTCACTTTATGCCTTTTCTGAGGTACTGCTTCCCTTTTTATGTCGTAGTTACAGTACTTTCTAGGAGTAATTGTTCTTCCCTCACCCTTGAATCAGGAGTTAAAAGTAAGGGGAAAGTTCCTTGTGCTCTTTCTAATTGGAAGGGAACCTTCTGGATCTGGGCCAGAATGCAAATGTTTTGCTTCCTAAGCACTCCCATACTAAGGGTCATATACTAATTATTTTGCACATATTGAATTTTGTTTTATTCCTCTGGAATCTCCACTGAGTGACATCAACAAGATTTCTGGAAAAATAAGAGGTTTTTTTCATTATTAACACAGATGTTACAATGTAGACTGCAAAGCAGAGCTGTGGGCTGAGACAGAAGGTTAGGACAAAAGCTTCAGCTAATCCTCACATTAATCAAACCATTGATTTTGACATACATCTGGACTAACTTTTCAGATGTACATGGAATGGCTATTCTGCATATGTCTTACCAGTTGTATGGGGTTTTGTTCTGCATAGGCAGTGATTTTTTTCAGGTCTCAAATTCATACATCTCCTGGAGAAGTTACTGAACACTTACAGTTGGAAGAATATGTATTAGAAGAAATCTTCTACACTGAGCTTTTATATTCCCATGTAAAGTCTAGTATGGTCACTTACTGCACGAGACGAGATGGGCCAGATTGACCACTGATCCAACCCAGCTGGTTCTAATGTTCTTGTTGCCACCTTTCTATCAATAATATGATAATTATGCACGCTAAATAAAAAAATATATTTGAAGAATTCAGTAATCAAAAACCTTACTGATACAGCCTCCTGCTGGAAACATTCTTCTCCTTGCCATGAGCAAGTTTAAGTGTATAACACCATGATTTGTTAGGTGGAAGAAGCTGTATGACAAAACACTTCAGAGATGCAATGCTTTTTGCCAAGCAGCTGAAACTGTTTAGTTGATAAATGTTCATGTCTCATGCTATTAACACTGTCACACAGGTAAAGTTTGATCTCCTGACAAAACCTCTTGTGGCTGTCTCTTAATCTATTCAGTAATCAATATTAACACTGTCAAATGTCTCAAAACATTCCTTTTAGCTTGTTTGTTTCAGTATGTGCAATATACACATACACATATTTCATTCCATATATTCATTCTGTATGTGTATATATATTTCATTCCAAGTGATAATATACCTTTTCTTTGGTAACTGCAACAAGCCAGAATATAACAGAAAGATGAATGCCCAGATAACCTGGCAAAGAGCACATTATTAAAGATTTGGAAAATAGGAGAGGCAGCTGCTTTCATAAACCTGCAGTTCATCCTGGCCTTCAGGCTCCATCGGGATCTCAATATAGTCTGACGGTTTTGTTTGCTGTCTTAGGAATCTGTTTGGTTTGTAACCTCAGCTCTGCCTGACACCGGCAAGAATGGACAGTGCTCAGTCTGCTATGGAAGATGGCCACCCCTCTTATGACTGAGCCTATCACATCTCAGATATTTAGGCAGCCAAGTAATAAAAGATGCAGTTCTGTGATAAACATAATATTTATAACAACCCGTGATGATGCATAAACCCAAATACTAGACTGTGCCCTCACACCTAATCGCTCTGCTCTAAATGTGGTGAAGAAGACCTTTCCAGGTTAATCACACCAGTCACCTTGACTCATCGGTGCAGCAGATCCCATTTTCTCTTAAATGCATATTTCCTTAATGCCATCAGAACTCCCAAGTTAAAAGAAAATTAGCAAGTGTCTTGGCTTAACCGAGACCTGGAAGGATGGAATTGTTATTTCTTGGAGACCAAACAAGCGTAACTTTGCAAAGTTTGAGTTCTCACAAGCAGACACTGCATTTTAATAATTTATCTTCTCAAAGAAGCATATTGTACCTTGAAGTAGAGCCTGAAAGGTTTTACCCTGTAGGGAATGCAGCTACAACAAAAGAAAATTGAAAGCCATTTGGCTGCTTGTGACCAACTTAGAGTTCGAATTGGCCACATTCTACACAGGAGCACAGCGAGAGACATATACACACAGTGGCTGCAACCAGCTCACAGCGCCAAATTGCAACCATATTTATAATCCTTTCAAAACACTTGGGTCCATTTTTGTGGGAACAACAAACATAAAAATAATGAAATCACACAATTTCTTTTAGGAAACAAAGTATCCTCTCTCCCATGCACCCAGTAAAAGCACTCATGTTGCATTTCCTGCTATTGAGCTGAACAATACCAGCCATTAATAATTGTAGTTTCTCATAAATATTTCTTTTGAATAAACATGCTAAAAAAGAAGAAACCTTAAAGTTTTGATATATATTATCTTTTCTGACTAAATCCAATAAAAATGGCTCATACCTGACTGTGTGGGCAAACGCTGTTCTTAATTTCAATTATATCTGTTCTTGGGAAGCTATTGTTTCAACATCAGAAAAAATGGTTTATTCTTTAATATGCATGAAAATTGCATTTAGTAGTGGCACAGAGTGAGACTTTGTACCTATGCTGTGTGGATGTTAATCTTGTAATGACAACAAAGAATCTCTGTTGACACTCAAACACTACTGTAAAGAACAAATTAATTTTTGTTGATATTAACATCTCAAAATCACAACAGCATATTCATATATGCTGACGCATATATTCAATATATAAAAACATTTTACATTTATAGATAGCCAGGTCTGTGGGCAGACCATTAGCTAGTGACATTGGTCAATGCTGTTTAAAATTGATACCACATTAGACTCTCTCCTTTACTGTTGTGCTGAAATTTAAAATTTTCTGTTTGAAACTCTGTTTGAGGAGACTCCCACCATTCTGAAGTTCCAAGAGACCAGCTCCCTCCACTGCTGTAAATCAGCCTGCAATAACCAATTTCATCCTCAGAGGATAAGTCCCACATGATCCAATAATATTTCTAATAGCATCAGAATCCCAGATTGAAAGTTGTTTTCATGTCTGAAGCAGCAAATATTTATTGAAGGAAAGGCACTGATCTAGCAAATAAAAGGAAGGAGACAAAATTTTCCATTGAAATGCAGGGCAAAAAGAAGGAAGGGGGAAGAGGGAGAAGGGTTATTCCCTGAAACTGGGCAAATGTGGACTGCATGATGCCACTTACAATTCTGAAACATGAAGCAGAGCTGCAGTAAAACGACATTAGCAGCTTTCATATGATAATTTGTATAGAAAAGAAGGTTGTTTCTGGGTGGAGCACCAGCCAAGACCAAGTTCACTGAACCTAGCACACCATTCAGTCAACCATGGAAAAAACAATGGCAGACAGAGATGGGGGAGACTTTTATTTTGACTCGGTAGCAGACGTGAAGGCAGGGGGTGAGTACGGGAGGGAAAAGTGTGCAAAAGTGAGAATTCAAGAAAGCTAAATATCTGAAATGTCTCCGAATGCACATATATTATTTATAATGATAAAATAACAATCAGTCCTGCATTGACATACAGGGTGGCAAACCAAGCAAATGCAGATTTATACGGTACGTGTAACATGTGAAATAATGAAAGAAGACCGTGGCAGTCTGCCAAGTCTCCCCCTCCCCATTACCCCCCTCCCCAGTCATTGACTTTCAAAGAGGAAAAGATTTCGTACAACAAAATCTACCCTGACTTCCAGGAGGTGCAATGAGAAGGGGTTTACACTTAGTGGTATCTTCTAAATAGTATCAAATAAATTCAAGTTGCAAGTAGTTCCTTGCAAGAAAGGTCTTTTTAGCTTGCTGGGACAGACATAGAAGTTGGGATTTTCTTCCCTATGTCTTTTAGCTAGGATTTTTACCCCTTTTATTTGCTGTCTTTTGGCATCATTTTATTCTTATTTTAAAATAGAAGCTACAAAAGGCTGTTCTATTTTCATGGAAATTGCCCAGCAGTAAGAATTTCAACTCATTTCCAGAAGAATAATCTTTGTGCTGGTCAATTCAGCCAAGATAGTTTGCTGGCTTTCACACAGCAATTTACTAATTAACGACAAATTAAATAGTGTTCTATATGAAGACAACTTCAGAGGTGGTGCATAAAGTTTGAGATTCCTGGAATATCTTCAGACTGGCTACAGTCCGTCTGCATGAAAATATGGCTGTTAAACTCAGTTGAGTTTTTTGTGCTACCCAGCACAAAATAAACCTTCTGATGCATAAACATGTTTCCTTTAGTCGTATAGATATTTACATTTGATTCAATACTCTTGGCATGCCTTAAAACATGTTTATAATTCCAAACCACAGAGCTATCGTATTAACACTTTGCTGCACTCTTTGGGAAAAATCATTCAGGCTGTTCTGAGAGATGTAAGCCATGCTATCAAAATGCATTGCTTTACAGCATGGCTTCATTTTGAGGGAGTGTGGGAATCTTTCACAGTGCTGCACTCCTCAGGGTTTCTCACCAGAGGCATCATTTCAGAGTTAGGTATTTTCAAGCATTCGGGATTTGTATAATTTTAACCTCACTAAAATGAACAGGTAGCTTGTGCTTGACTTTCATGGGACCTTGCTGTGGTACAATGCTTATGAAAGAGCCCTTGAATTCCCATCCTGAACTGTCCCTGAGATCCAAGGTCATTTCAGGATGCCTTGGCCCTCCCTCCAGCAGCATCAACCTCCCTTGAGGTTGGCCACGCCAGCAGAGTCCAGTGTTTCTGGTAGGGTGGGGGCACAAAACAGCTTAAGGAGCTGCAAACCTTCTGCATCATGCAATCAGTCCTATGCCAAAAATTCAGGCATCACCTAGTAGATGTTGGATGCATGTCTGATTCATGTGTAGTAGCTTTTGACTTTGTGACCTGATGCACACTGTATTCCCAGACTGGATTTACTGGAATATGCATCAGAAGATCAGAAATTATTATATTTTGACATCTAATCCTAGAAGGGACTGTGAGGCTGTAGGGTGGCAGAGAAGAACAGTGGAACATTGTTTAGGGGGCAAAGGCATGGTTGAAGACCTTGTGCCTGAACCAGAGGTCAGCTACTTGGTCTAAAGCAATTTTGGTTGCATCTCAGCTGCTTTCTACCGCTACAGTTTTCCTACGCAGCATACATGAGGTATTAAGCAATTGACCGCAAGAGCTCATGTTTTCTCTAGTGCAGCATGCTGGGCTAATCTCCCCAGACTTGGGGAAATGTGCAATAAGGCAGGAAAGGTTCCGTTTTTTTAAATAAATTGAATGTTTGATCACAAGTTAGCATTCTGCAAAGCTGCTTGCTGTTACTTTGTCAAGTTCTTAAAACTAGAGCTAGCTAATAAAAGAATTTTATTGATTGTCATGGCACATCGGGTCAGAAATTCATTTAGTGTTTTATTGCATTCCTAGCAGCAGATGTTTCAGAGGAAGGTGTGAAACTCCCATAACAGAGAATTATGCAATAACTTGCTTATGAGAAAATCTTCTTCCTAAGCCCAATTCTTAATGGTTAGCATTACTGTTCTTCTTCCTTTATATATTATCGTCCTATTTAAAGCAGCTGCAGCTGTTCTTTCCGCATACAACCAGTGAGTCTTGCAGTCTTTTTTATGTTATTCTAATGTTGCCCATGTGCAATGAGTTCCACAAGTTAACATATGTACAAATGGTATTTCAATGGTTTTCTGCCCTTTTATAAAAAAACTTCTTTTGATATCATTGATGACCAAAAAAAAGTATCTATCGTACAGTAATCCTTACTGAGGGTTTTTCTTACATCTCCCTCAGTGTTTCCCTCTTGAAATTCAAACTGATTCAGTAGCAATAAAGATAATAAATAAAAAATGAGTCATATACTTGCAGATTTTTGCCTCTTTGTACATTTCTGTGTTAGGTATGAACAGATCATAATTTATTTGAATTTATTTCTGTGAAGATTTCAGTAACTAATATATGCTTAGTGTTTTATTTAGAAGCTTTTAATCTGGCTAAGCAATACAGGTAACTCGAGATATTTTCATAGTATGTAAAGAAGAATGGGCATGCATAAGTCCATGAATGAGAAGCCAGGTTACAAAATCAAAATCAAATTTCTGCAACCATTCTTGAATGTCTACTAAAAAACAGTGCTTTCATAAACTTTCCTGACAGAAGCTCCCTTTCAAGAAAGCTAATGAAACTGAACCCAAAGCAGATGGGAATACAATCAAGACAAATTTGTTTTCCAATTCCATTCAGTTGGTGTGGATTTTTTTTCTCCACTCTTCTACTCTCAGATTCTTCATCTGTTTTATGGGTTGCTCCTACTTACTCTCCCCACAGTGAAAGATCAATACATTCATATTTTTAAAGTATTTTCAAATCTCTGAGTGAAAGGGGCAACTATATCAAATTCATTTTGTGTTTATAAAAAAGAAACTTAAAAGTTACTTCAGAGAATGCTTCAAAATCCAGATCAATACAGATCTCAGAGCTGAATATAGTGAATCCGAATATAGTCTTTTGTATGTGTTACTCAGTTTGGCTCTAGCCCAATAAAGCACTTAGACATGTGCCTAGTTTTACACACCGTAGGTAGCACCATTGACCTCTGAGGCACTACTCAGCCCTAAGTGCTCCACTGGATTGGGGCCTTCTTGCTGTGGGGCAGAAAGGGAGATGCCACAACCATTAAGATACACAGGAATCCAGTTACATTTCTCTCCCAATTATAGATCTACTTATAAGCTCTCTGTTTACCACCCTGACTATATTTTTTTTTTAGTCCACAAGCAATGTTGTTTAATTTACCAGCTTCCATAAGGGCAGGTGTTACATGAGCAATCCTTTCAGCAGCTTTGATATCCTTAAAATTAACCACTAAGTTTTTAAATGTAGACCAGAAGAAACCATTTCAGAAATAAAAGCCAAAACGTCTCTAAAATAAATGAGAGTCAGTGGTGTTCAGCTCACGTTGAAAAAATTTATTCAGTCTAGGTAGGCACAAGGAGAGACTTTGCACAGCAAAGCTTTCCAATGCTACTGAAATACTACCTTTGGCTCGCTCTTCTTGCAGGGTAAGAGCAAACAAGCATTCATGTTTCATTAAGGATTTGAAAAATGCATCTCTGTCCCATTTGGAAGACAAGTATAGACTAAATTAAGAGCTGACCTTACTGGCAAATACTTTTCATCGGTTTCAAACTCATTTGGGCTCACCTCCTGGTTGTTTCAACTCATAGAAATATGGGAGTTCGTGCTCCTCTGCCTGAGCATATCAGGTACTACCTTGCAATACAGGGAGTTAGGTTTCTGTAAGGGCAGGAGCTTGTATTTATTACATTGCTTCCCACAGGCCATGAGTGAGTCTATGTTAGTATTTTAAGTGGGACTAGGAACTTTAAGAGGATGTTTCCTAATCATACTGACTTACCACACCTTGCCTGACAGCACAGAGCAAACTCAGAAGGCACAAACAGGCTCCTTTTTGGATGAAGCTAATGTGGAAGATGTGCTCCAGAGGCGTCCTGGTTTTGGCTGGGATAGATTTTCTTCCTAGTAGCTGGCTCAGTGCTGTCTTTTGGATTTAGTATGAGAACAATGTTGATAACACACTTATGTTTTAGTTGTTGCTAAGTAGTGCTGACACTAGTCAAGGACTTTTCAGCTTCCCATGCTCTGCCAGGTACACAAGGAGCTGGGAGGAGGCACAGCCAAGATAGTTGATCCAAAGTGGCCAAAGGGCTATTCCATACCATACGGCGTCACGCTCAGGATAGAAACTGGGGGGAGTTGGCCGGGGGGCAGCGATCGCTGCTTGGGGACGGGCTGGGTGTCTGGTGGCAGGCGGTGAGCAGTTACATCACTCGTTTTTTTCCCCTGGGTTTTGTTCCTCCTCTTGTTGTTTTCCTTTTCACCATTTATAATTACTATTTATTATTATTATAGTTATTATCTTACTTCAATTATTAAAATGCTTTTATCTCAACTCATGAGTTTTCTTACTTTTACCCTTCTGAGTCTCTCCCCCATCCCACTGCAGGGGGAGAGTGAGCGAGCGGCTGCGTGGTGCTTAGTTGCCTGCTGGGGTTAAATCACGACAAGAGGTCAGCTCACGCCAGCTCAGGCACAAATGGGCTACAGCCCAAGGGGTAAGACTGGACAGGTTCTAGAGATAAAAACCTCCAAAATGCAGAGTGTGAAACTTTCGTCCTCAGCATCAACAACATCTCTCTATAGGTCTTCCTCTTTTGGCACTGCATTGCTCAATAGTATAGATGACATGAGCCATAACTTACAAATTAAGATAATTGCCATTCCACCCAAACATCAGTTCTCTGCTGGACAGTAAAATCTGATCTCATTTCTGAATGATGCAAAGCACCTCAGTGAACTGTATTTCTGCTCCATCAGAGTACAAGTGTGGAGATGCTTTAGGGACCCTGCAGTAACAGGCAAATGCACTGTAGTGGGGCAAGCTGGTTTACCTCTCCCAGTGGCACTGTGGGCAGGCTGGTCTCTTCTCCTGGCAGCAGAAGGAATAGTGACACTGAAGAGCACAAAGGAGATCACTCCCACTGGGCTTTTTTCTCATCTCTGAAAGTTGAGACGTTAAGGAATCAGAAGGCCTCATTCTTCTTTCATGCAGGTCTGAGAGGAGAATTTATATTTTCAACCCAATGTTATTCTGTTCTCCCCTTCCAGTTCTTGGACCTTGCAGTAGGGGAACTCCATTTCACATGCATGGATGGGATTTGTGGTTGATCTTGTGTGACTACTTTTTTTTGGCTTTGTAATACAGAAGGCTCCAGCATTGCAATCAAGTTCATAAAGGTGAACCTGACACACATGTCCTGATAGAACATCCATTTGACTTCTGTGATTTCTGATCAGATCAGCAGCCTACCTGCATGGGGTCTACTTTCAACTCACAGTAGGCAAGCATGGTATGAGCCTTCCCCTCTCCTCACCCAGGCACAAGACAACTCACTCTTGATTCTCTTTGCAAGTGCCACCTTCCTCCCATTTCCTCACCTACATTACATGCACATAAATACTGCCTGCAGTATAGATTTCCAAGAAAATTCTTGTCTATGTACTATTAAAATTTATTTCCTTTCATTTCATGGACCTGTTTGGTGTACTGAAACTTTTTAAAGGGATGCTATAAGAAATTAAATTGCTTCCCTAAAAGATCCCATGCCGTGCATTGTGGAGTGATGCACCCTTAGTTTGGCTCCTCCTTGGTTCCACAAGAACCTTAGAAACAAAGCACAGTTACCAAAGCATTATGCTTTATTCAGTATTATTTTAATTTCTATTTACATGGAATTTTAATGCAAAGCTCCAGCACTTAAAATATTGTACTTCCACCAAAAGCTTTTTCCTGCCTATCTTCTTCTCAAATGCACCATTAGACTATGTTCACAATTAAGCCAAAATGAAGACTTCCCGCTCCCCCTCCAAAAAAAATATAAAAATATTTACTTTACACTATGAAAGCTGTGGTCTGTTCAAATCCAGAAGTTTAACCTGGGGGTATTCACAGTAGAAATGTGTCTTTTATAATTATCCCCTTGTGTTAGAACAATCCTAGTCAGTCCAGAATCAGTCTGGCTGCGGATTCCTCTCTCTCTCTTGTGAGGCTGAGTGGAAAAGCAAAGATGAAAGCAAGGAAAAGGTTTTATAGTGCCTCTTGCAGTCTGTCCTTTCTCTGGCTAGAATATGATTAAAGATATCTCATGTAAACTGGGAATAGGCAACATTGCCTAGCAGCTATTTCAAATTCTGCCCTTGAGGACAATAATAATAAAAAAAAAAAAATCCTCATTCTTACACAGCATTTTTTACCCACAGATTTCTAAGACATTTATTGTCTCACTACTAGGGCACCCTGCACCCATGTGGAAAAGTTTTTCTCTCCTTGCATGCTGGCACGCCATGGAGGGGCACAGGGGGGTTGCATGACTGCACATAATCAGAGAAGGTGCCAGGAGAGACCTTTCGTCTTCGTACACCAGAGCACATGGCACCGTGGTGGCTGGGCTGTGCTGAAGCTGCCCCAAGCAAAGGGCACGCTGGAGCATCACAGCACCATGGGAAATGGGCTTTTTGTCTCAGAGATGCTCCCCGACCACTATTGGCACTCTGTTACAGCTACAGTGCTGACTACCGGAGTCTCCAAGAGAGAAATCTTTTCTTCATCATATTATAGTGCAATTCCTTTTTCATCTGTCTTCTTCACTTCCAAATCAATTCTCACTTGATGTATTCTTTTCTTTGTTTCATTAACTGATGGTTTTAAGGACTCTCAGTGTTGCATAGTTAATAACTTTTTCTGTAGCTTGACTTTTTCCATCAGTTCACATTTCCAAACCAATTAATTCCTTGTTGTTTTCCAATGGTTATTAAAAGGTAGAAAAATCCAGTTTAACCCAGTCTACCGTCTGAGGGATGCATCTATATGCTAATTACTTTTCCAGTTTGCTAGCAGAAAACTCTGCATGAAAAAAAGGACCATTTTCTAAAATTATCAAGGGCCAGACTTTTGGAGGTAGTTAGGTGCTTAAAGATGTATAAGTGCCTAGTGGGGTTTTTAGAAGTGCCTAGAGATTTAAATCCTATTGAAGTCAGTGTGATTGAATTAGGGGACTGAATACCTTTAACAGCCTAGCTCCAAAAGATGCAAAAAGAGTTTTTTTAAAAAACATAGTATTTAAAAAAAAATGTAGTCATACAATGAGGAAGTTAAATGTTTGAGAGAGTGGGGTGATTTTTTTTTCTTCAGTTAATTACATTTTAGGTTAATCAGCAGGACTTATTCACTATTCAAATCATGATGCTTTCAGCCAAGTGACTTCAGCCAACAAAAAAACCCCGAAAACATTTAATTATTGCCATTTCCAAAAGATAAACTTTTTCCTGTTTTGTTTTGTTTCTTAAAAAATGCTTACATTATTCTTAGAAAGGATAATAATCTGTGAGCTAAATAAAATGATATTGTTTTCCTCCTTCACCAGGAGAACTACAGAAAATGTGTTTGCAGCTGAAATTCACCCAGCTGTATATATATATTTTTTCCCCAGACCTATGCTCCCATTGACTCATTTCTGTGCAAGAGGCTCCAAGGCTGAACTCATGGCCAGGCTTCTTGCCTGTCCACATTGCTTAATTGAAAAGGCACCCTCAGCACTTGCTTGGGCAGCTTTTATCTGTCCCATCTACTTCTGCAGCAATATCACCTGAGAAACATCAGACAGGTAAAAAACAGCTTGAGGTCCTTTTTCAGAAAGACCCTAATAGCACAGAAGAGAAATGGTTTGCAGGTGGCCTGAATTCCAATCGAATCAGGTGAATTCAGGATTTGTACACAGCACACCAGATCTCAGGAAAGGACAGAAATACAGGTTACTCCCAACACCAACCAACTTTTTTTTTTTTTTT
>VZTL01021747.1:46963-114299 GCA_013400535.1 Scopus umbretta
TTTTTTAAATAACTAGACTTTGAAGATTAATTCTCCTAGGTGCACAGAGAAGGATCCACTGTCTTGCCTTGGTCTTAATTCCCTTAAAAATTGGGCTATGGGTAAAGTTTGAAGAGGAGTCTCCATCAGAGTTTTCAGAAGCGACATATAGCTGAGTCCTGCGTCAGAGGTGTAGGTGTTACATTAAGATATAGATACCCAAATACCTTCTGGACCTGGATCTTCTTGGAAAACACAGTTTGGCTAATTTTAAAAGTGGTGAGCAAAGTACAGACCTGCTAAAAGTGGGATCATCTTTCAAAGAAATTTGGTTGGAGTCACCTGAACTCCTGTCATTTACTTTATGAAGAATTTTAAAAGCATTTTAACACTTTAGGATAGACATCATTGTCAAGGTAGTAAAACGAGGTTTATGGCCTCAATCTATGGTTTGATTTCATTCTAGGGCACAATGACCATACATCCCTTAAGGCTGTCATCTCACAGCCTTAGGAGTGCAGCTAAGCAAAAACACAGGAAAAAATTTATTTCAGAAGATTAGCTCACTGCTTGTTTACCTGATTTGTCCCTTAATCCACAACTTGTATTTATTTCTTCCCTAGAAATATTGCAAAGTTGTTTAAGGACAGGATGGCTCAAGGTCTGGTAATAGGATTTTTAGCCTTTCACACCCAGCTCATTTATCTGAGCATGGGTAGGTCTGCAGGTCAGTGAGTTGTTACCCACTGACTCTTGTCCAGTGGCCTCTGAAAAAATGAGCAGCTTCCACACAGTGAACAGTTGTCTACCCAAAAGTTATCTGCCTAAAGGGGAGAGTAGCAGAATTAAAAACATAACTACACAAGGGTAGAGCCAAAATTTCTTTATGAGCACAAAAAGGGTGACACTTCTGAGTTTTGTTGGTAGGGAGATTTGAGGAAGCCACCACCATATCCAGCCCATCCCTTCTGGGTAGGGATATATTTTACTGATCCCACACTGAATCAGATTTCTGCTGGACTTTCTCATTACTTTTTGCTGGTAATAGATTTGGAAAAAATCAGAATTCACATCCTTTGAAGAAACCCCCAACATTATGAAATAAAACTTTGAGAGATAATAAAGTCCAATATTGTGTCTAAGAAACACTTTTTTTTAATACCGAACACTGTAATAAAACCAGAAAATCATAAGCTGCATATTTACTCACACACACACTCACAAAAATAGCTGAATATGATCTTAAATTAAGGATGTTAAAGAAAGCAATAAAGCTATAATGATACAAAAGAAGAAAGCTCAGGCAAGACATTTCATTTTGTTTAAAGCTTCTCGGTTTATTTCTCCCATTAAAGGCCTTCTGAGCAGCAGGGAATCGTGGGCAGAGTCAAAACTGAGTCAGGAAGTCAGGACTGCAGGAGCTGACCTAGCTGGGATTTCTTTTTCAGATTGCTTCTTATTCAGTCTCCTGCTTCCCACCCCACAAAAATATCTACATAGTTTAGCCTGATCTAAAGCTTTCCAAAAGAAATTAGATTATACTATTTCATCAGGTCAAGGATTAAATCATACTTTAATAAATAAATGCATCTGTTACATTTAAGCTGCAGCGGAAAACAGTCTTTCCATTTACAGCCTGGTTTGAGTAGACCAACATGGACAACCTTCAGCAAGCCAGATCTGTTTCTGTGCACGTCCTTAGTACTCTTAGAACATGCTTGCAGAGACCTGCCAGAGATAGAGGCAACCCAGCACAGCAGTACAGGCAGTTCTGGCAATTTGCCATAGAGAGCCACCTTATTTCTTCCAAAGCCTCTACCTCACCAACACAGGGATAGCCTCTATTCATAAAGGTGCTCCTTCAGCAAAATGGCATGCTCTAATTAGCCATTTGAGTACCACGTACTTCCAGAGAGAAGTACTGAGAAAGAGAAAGCCTCCTCTGAGTCTATATATCTAGTTGTCAAATACCATCCCCTATTGGAACGTACTCTGAAGATCAGTAAGCAAGTATTACCTGGAGAGAAAGGCAGCATTACTCCGAAATAAACGTTCTTAGACCCCTACCCCAACTGCTGCTGTTGAACTATGCACATTCATCATCAGAAGACTGCCCACAGACCAGCCAATGCAGAGTTGAATGAGCTAACACTAGAGGAACAAATACAAAAACTGTTCACACCTCAGTAATGAATACCCACAACAGCAGGCACTTGAAGGTCCTTACGAATCACAAACCATGATCTACTCTGCCAATGCAACAAAATTAATTAAGAAAAACAAACCAAAACCCCACACCGACACTGGATGAAAGCAAATAAGTGCAATGTAACCGAAAAACATTAAAGATTTGCTAAAGAGCAGAAACATCCAGAGATTACTTAAAAGTAGGTGCTTTATCTTGCTTCTCTCATTCCTGATTATCAAAACCAGCATGCCAGCACCTGCAAAATGCAGCCTTGGATACTAAGATTCATAATGCTAAGAAATACAAAAACTAACTTTACCAGAGAGGCTGCTTTTATGGTATATTACTCTTTTTCTCATTTCTCAGTTCCCACTAAGGCCTAATTGTTCCACAGGGGTGAATTAGATTATCCCTCATTGATCAGCATATTTAAACTAAAGTTAATTATCACCTGATATTTAGTTGAGGTTTGATGACCTCACATGTGTCCGTTTTTTCCCACAAATATATTAACAAGTCTATAAAAATATATCTCTAGATCATCACACCTGTGTCAATGCCAATAAAACAACAAAAAAAGCAACGTACCTGTTTGATAGTTCTTCATCTGTGACTAGCATAAATCATATGCAAACTTGATTGATAATTGCATGTACAAATTAGGTATGATTTGGTCTGCATGGGCATTTGTTTGTATGTACACCTAAAATTCATGCCTCCTCTGAGTACAATAACATTTTTAAGATTTACTGCATACCACATTGCAATGTCTGAAGAATATTGCACTGCTACTTATTCAATGTATACAGACAGTTTTCCTAGGAGATTGAATGTTAAATATTTAGTACCATCTACAAAGCAATATTTTATTAGAATCATAGAATGCTTTGGGTTGGAAGGGACCTTTAGAGGTGATCTAGCCCATCCACCCTGCAGTAAGCAGGGACATCTTTAACTAGATCAGGTTGCTCAGAGCCCCATCCAAGCCGACTTTGAATGTTTTTAGGGATGGGTCCTCTGCTACTTCCCTGGGCAACCTGTTCCAGTGTTTCACCACCCTCATTGTAAAAAATTTCTTCCTTATATCCAGTCTAAATCTACCCTCCTTTAGTTTAAAACCATTACTCCTTGTCCCGTCACAACAGGCCTTGCTAAAAGGATTGTCCCCATCTTTCCTGTAGGCTCCCTTCAGGTACTGGAAGGCTGCTATAAGGTCTCCCTGCAGCCTTCTCTTCTCCAGACTGAACAAACCCAACTCTTTCAGCCTGTCCTCATAGGAGAGGTGCTCCAGCCATTGGATCATTTTTGTGGCCCTCTTCTGGANTAGGGGACTGTGTCGAACACTTTACAGAAGACCAAATAGATGACATCTGTTGCTTTTCCCTTGTCCACTGATGAAGTCACTCCTTCATAGAAAGCCACTACGTTAGTCAGGCAGGACTTACACTTGGTGAAGCCATGCTGGCTGTCTCGAATCATCTCCCTAATATCTCCCTAGTATCTAATACCTAGATATTAAATATCTAGGCATTTGGATTGATGTACTAGAAGAGGTAGAACCACAGAATATCTTGGCTGGAAGGTCATCCAGTCCAACACCTTATGGTTTTCTGGGAAAGTGTAATGTATATAACTGTAGGATGTCTGCATGAAGAAGTTGCAGATGCATGGATGATGCAATAAAAACAAAATGCAGAATATTAGAATCCCATGTCACTTACAATGTTTAAACAAAGAAAAGACAATTCCTGACAGTTTTAAGTTTTACAGATTTCTGTGCTCTACATCACTAAAGATCCCCATGCCTTTGGAAATATCTGTTCGTTTGTTTAGTTTAAACCAATTCTTAGCACATTCAGCTAAACTGAAACTATCTCATTTTAAATTTAAATAATAGTATTCATGTTGACATGTAGTTTCATGTTGTTTTTCAACAACTAGTTCCACAGTTTTAAAATGGTATTTCAGGCTAAACCAGTGAAGTTTTCTTGTGTAGTGGTAAAACAAAATACCTAGCTGATACTTAGCTTTTACACAGAGCATTGCACATCTCAGAAGGTAAAGGCCTCAAACCAAAGTTGTGCAGAAGTTGAGGCACTTCTGTAAATCAGACAATTACTTTCCTCCTAACAAGCCCCGAGTAAAGCTCAGTAAATAATTTGCTGACACTGACACCAGCTAGGGATTTGGTACAGGGAATGCAGATCCATAGGCACCAAGGACAGTTTGCATGGCTGTGTGCAGGTGGAGGGCAGTGCTCCTGCCAGCAGTTGCTAGGCTCTCTTCTGGCATCTGCCCATGCTCTACATTTTAGATATGGCCCAAAGCCCATCGGATGGGCAGTATCTATGTAGCATTGTCTGTTTGGCCATAACATGACTTCCAGATATGCCGTGCCTAGGGGTTAACTTTACCCCATAAGCAGCAAAAATTCCCAGCGTCCATGAAGGGCTACAAAGTGAAACTGCTGAAGTCTACAGAGCTGTCGGCCTCTTTCAAGTAGAAACTTCCTTTGCTGTAAGTGTACAGAGCATGGCTTTCGGCTGAAACTGGTTGTTTTCATTTGCATTGAGCAGTCCACTGCTGAAACACTGGTGACACTAAGGTCAGAAATGAGTCTCCCGGATGGAAGTGCTATAGAAGATCCAGTGCCTGCTGCAACCAGATCACACTTGTGCGGGCCTAAGGTTAAAGAAAAGCCAATTTAACAGTATTTCAGCAATGTAACATCAGAGCAAAATTGTGTGTTGCTGAACGGCCATCTCAATAACAAGTCATGCCCAGGGTGGGGTAGGCGCGTGAGTGGGGATGAGAGAGAATAGGTCTTTGTCAGAGATCACGCCAGGGCTCCACATCAAAACATTCTTCAGCCTCAGAGGGGATTCACCATCCAAACTTCGATGCAAACCTGAATCTCATTGCTACTCCTCTGAGCACACTGAGCTAAATCAAATTCCCATGCGCGAGACTGAAACGCGAATCCCAATTGCATAGCTTGGCCCCATCTCTAATTTGTAATATTATCAGTAATAAGCTTTCCAAGGAAAAGCGAAGGGGCATCACACATCTGTCACCCTGTACATAAAACATGCTGGACCAAATTCTTGCATTTACATTTTGCTATCGAAGCCTACAGAAAATGTTGATTTAAGCAGTAGGGGATCTGTGCCTATGTCTCCCTGTAGATATGCATGTTGTCTCTGTGCCAAAGTCAGAAATGAAGTCTTAGGGTTATTGAGGCGGAGGAGGCTATTGAACTCAAGAGATATTGCAAGAAACTCGAATCCTAGCATTTTTACTAGGATTTCTTTCATAGTAATGAAGGCTTTTGCATTAATGATTTTTCACACAAAGGGGTGGCCAGTCAGGATACACGAGTGTGCGTGTGTGTATGTGTAAGGGAGGACAGGGGTAGAGGTATATGTGAGTAACTTTACACTAAAATTAAATCAGGCTTTTCCATAAAACAGATGTTATGGTTCCCTTTAAAAAATAATTAAATTAACAGTGAACAGAAATGTTCAGGAGAAAGAATTTGGGGTTGGGATTTTGGCATTAGTAATTCCCTATACTTAATCCATAAAAGTTTTCTTTTATGTTTACAGAAGGGGGTTAAAAAAAGAAGCAAGTCTGTTACTAAAGGATTTTAAGATACAGCGGAGATGTGAAAGGCACAGAAGATTTTCATTTCCTGTGTTATAGGGTGCAAATAATATCAGTATGAAAAACCTGGCAGGAAGATTTAAGATAGCAGTTTTTACATTGATAAGTATTTGTTCATTTCCTGACAACAAAAAATATAAATCTCTTCAGAAATTAAATACCCTGGCTTGTTGAAGCACTTTTGTGACGTTCTGTGGTAGACTGGCTTCCTTTCATTGGAAATCCACAGCTAGAATAATAATCACAGCATCAGTTATTATACTTGTATCAGTTCTGTGCGGCAAGAGGCTAATACAGTGTATGGCCGAATTCTCCTACTTTTGTGTCACTTATTTTCTCTGTGGGCCAGATTTGCATTTTAATGGAAGTAGTTTATAGACTTCTTTGCTGCCTTCATAGTGCCACAAGTGGCATCATTAAGTGAGTTAAGCCGGATTAATGCTGATAGTAAAGTCAGATAATACAATAACAGAGGCCTTCATTTCCATTTGGATTAGGTGAAGAGAGCAGGCCTGTCTGGTGCAGGGTGATAATTTGTAAGCGCGATATGTTGTACTTGAGAGGATAAGATTAAATTTAGTGGGTTTAACTGTCATCCCAGTAAGTCAATTACTTCATCTTTTCAGGCTTTGAATTTCTTTTATAAATAAAATAAATGGAATATTGAGCTGCTCCACAGCCATTTCGAGCTTCCATGAAGAAGAATTACACATGCTGGGCCAAAAAAAAAAAAAAAAGAGAGAGAAAGGGGAGGGGAAAAAGGGTTTCTGATGCGGCTCCATAAACAAAATATAAACTGCATTCAAGTGCCAGCATGGCAACAGCTTGGGAATATTGTCCATCTCTTATATCACAAGCATGACAGATTCCATTGTGACTTTAGTTTATCCATAATAGGAAATATTTATGTTGTGCCTGGCCTTTTCTATTTGTATCTATTAGACTGTAGAAGGGATACATTAAAATACTGATCCCTGCTACCATTTAACTCTTTTACTTTTTTTCCTCTGCTTGCTATCTCCTGTATATTTAATGCTTACACCATGCTGCTAAGAGAGTCTCAAATGGAAATAAATAAAGGAGATCTGTTCGATTTTGATCCATATCAGATAAAACCTTTTTTAATTCTCCTGTCTTCTTTCTTCAGCTCCAATCCCATTTGGACACCAAATCCCTGCAATGCCATTTCTTGGGCACAGAAAGTTTGACAGCAAGCTTTCTGTAAATTAGATACAGATAGATAAGCACCAACATCTTCATTTCAATCCACAGACCCAGACTGAGTACAGGTGATGTCAAGGGACAGTAGGCATGTCAACAAGGGAGTGCTTATCCATAACAAGAGACGATTTCAGAAGTCCCCCAAACTCAAGATCCTTTCATAACATCACTTATAAGTACTTAGCTCTCCCCTGTGTTCCTGCTGTGGGGCATTATCACACGCAAGGTAAAAGAAACCTCTGCTAGTCTCTTTTCAGCTATTGATAAAACTCAGCACTTCAATGAACTGAAGTCTTAAGACCTGATGTAGCAAGGTGCTAGGCACTCTTATCTCCCACTGATGCTGAGAAAGAGCTGGCATTAATCTCCTGGGAGGGAGGAAGGACCTAGCTAAAGGCTAAGGCAGGTGCTCTTCATTCCTACAAGAATACTTGGTAACATGTACTATTAGCTAATTCAGTTAAATGAGCATCCAAAGACCCTGGCATTAAAGGACACTTTATGGAAGATTCTCAGCAGCCTGCAGGACTAAATCCATTTGTGCTGGTTTTGGCTGAGATAGATTTCATATTTCGTCATAGTAGCTAGTATGGGCTGTGTTTTGGATTTGTGCTGAAAACAGTGTTGATAATAAAGGGATGCTTTTGTTACTGCTGAGCAGTGCTTGCACAGACTCAAGGCCTGCTCTGCCTCTCACCCCACCCCACCAGCTGGGGGCACAAGGAGCTGGGAGGGGGCACAGCCGGGACAGCTGACCCCAACCAACCCAAGGGATATCCCATACCGTATGGCGTCATGCTCAGCATGTAAAGCTGGGGGAAGAAGGAGGAAGGAGGGGGCATTTGGAGTAGTAGCGTTTGTTTTCCCAAGTCACCGTTACATGTGATGGAGCTGCTTTCCTGGAGATGGCTGAACACCTGCCTAGTGATGGGAAGTAGTGAGTAAATTCCTTGTTTTGCCTTGCTTGCTTGCACAGTGTTTGCTTGGCCTATTAAACTGTCTTTATCTCACGCCAATGGTTTTCTCACTTTGACCCTTCTGATTCTCTCCCCCATCCCACTGTGAGTGGAGTGAGTGAGCGGCTGTGTGGTGCTTAGTTGCTGGCTGGGGTTAAACCACAACACCATTGTATGAACACAGATACCCCAAAAACTCAGGGCACCCAGAGGGCCAACCAAGAGTGATGGATAGATTTAGACAGGTCTGCCTAAGAAGTGTCTTTCTTTTCCTGCAGCTCTCACACATGTGGCTCTTCTCTGATTTCACTGGGAACTAAAACTGTAGTACAAGATGAAAAACGCCTTTCCGGGGTAATGTGGGTAGGGTAAGTATATACTTTGACACTTATTGTGTGCCAAGGATAAAGATATTTTCCACACAATTAACCATAAATAAATAACTATTTGCAGTGGTTATTTATGGCATGTTTGCCTTTATTCTATGCTGATATGTATCACATACAGGTTCCCAAAAGTCAGGGGAATCATCCAGTGACCAAACCTGTAAGGCAAAGAGCTGAGTCTTTTCATGATACAAAGGTATAGGAAATAAAATGGGATGTATCAAATCACAGAATCTGTGTCTAAGTGGAGGGAACCATTTAACATACAAAGGTTCCTCTGTAGGTAGGAGATATTTAGCAAAGAAAGTTGTGTTTTGAAAAGTATTAAATAATACCAATTTCATGATTTCATGCCACAGTTTGATGGTCAATTTGACTTTCAGGTGTCTTAAAATCTGACTAACCTCTTTAAATTTTTCTTAGTAGCTGACATTTACATCTTCCCATCTCTTGTTTTTGAACGATTTCTATAATTACTTATATAAAGATACTAAATGACTTTAATATTCACAGGTTTGATTTGCTGATATATGGAGTCTATAATGAAAATCCCAACCCTGAGTGTTCTTACAGATATCAGTGTCCCATTTTCTCTGAAATTAGCAATGTCACGCAAGCTTTGAGAGTCTGTAATTACAACCTCAACCGAGCAGAAAAGCCCCAGCAGCCAGCCAGCCTCATTCTGCTCAAAAATGAGTCTTCCTTAACACCACGGAGTTCTTTCTTGCATCTAAGTGTTGTGACTATGATCCAAATTCTGCCTTTTTTTGGACCCAGCAATGCCACAGGTTTTTTTGTGTAAATGTCAGTATGGCAGAATTTGACCAGCTTGACTTTAATCTACCCTGATTTGTCACACAGTTCTGCCAATTGAGTTCCTTAGATGGTATGGAAAATGGGTGCTGCTTTTCTCCAGAACGCGTGTTCACGCACTAGCACAGCGTACGGACAGTCAAGTGTGCAGTGAACAAAGACCACAGTAGCTCAGTGGGTTTGCCACAACCAGCTGGGCTACTGGTCTCTAGTTACTGGGTTAGCTAAGCTATTTGAGGAAAATTAGGCTGTATGCCAAAATGGGGTACCTGGATGTTTTCCTTTGCTGTGCTTATCTGAGCATCTCACTAATACTGTGGTTAGTGTCACAACAAATCTGTGAGTAAGGCAGCATTAATCTTCATTGTCTAGAAAGGGAGTAACAGAAAGAGGTAAGGGCAGGTTTAAAGGTAGCCAAGGTGATAAAAATGCAGAGAAGTTTGTAGTAAGTCTAAGTGAATAAGCCTCCTTTGCTGTCTTTTTCCCCTTTCTTTTCTCAGGACTCAGCTGACCTGCTTAGATTGGGATGTAAACATCCCAGGGGACACCTGCTTTGTATCTTTTGCTATTTAAATATTTTTCCATCAGTTTTTAAGAGATATTGGCAAGCAGTAGCCCTTATGCCCAATGAAGCACTCCAGTCACCATGCTATGTTACTGTTGGTAAGGCTGAGCAGAACCTCTGTGAGTTTTCCTCAGTGAGGAAAGAGGGATTTCTGCAGAGATCTGCAAGGCTAAAACTCATTGAATATTCTGTTTGATGAACAGCTTGGTCCAAAACCTTGTCACGCTTCGATTTATTTAAAAAGAAAGGAGAAATGTATGGGAAGATTTTGCCGTGCAACTGTCCAAATGGAATGGCACTGTCATAGTGGACACTGAAGGACAAAATCAATGGGGTTTTACCAATGCGCATGAGATCCTTAGGGCCAGCTGTCATCCCACCTGACATGGCTTTTATGGAGGTGTAAAGCCTCTGAGGCTGATGAGGTTGCTTTGGGCTAGATACTTGAAGGTACTTGAAATTTATGTCCGCACACATCATACAAGGCTGGTGGAATTAATACTTGGCCAGAATGTATAGAAGCATTACATTCTCTAAGTGCCAAATATGGTGCGCTCTGCAGCAATTCTCATCTGATAAAGGACAGCTTTGGTCTTGCTGCTATCAGAAGCAGAAGCCTGCATATTTGTCATCCATCAGTTGGCTTAGAGTATATGTGTGTTTTAAAGAGAGACAGAAGTGAAGACAGAGATGGTTCCAAAAAAGCTGTAGCAGTATCTCAATTTGTTTTCAAGTAACTTTATATGGGCAAATATTAAATCGTGTGGCAGGGAAGGTTCTGGCCCTGCCAAGCTTTAGGCAAAACCAGGCCTCTCCTTACTGTGTTTCTGTTCTGCAAAGCGCAGGAGGTTTGTTAATTTTTTTATTATACCGCTTTGACAAACAGTTGTTCAACAATATTTTAAGCCTCCTAGACACATGATAAAGAAACGTATATGGCAAGTGTCATACGCGAACGAGGGTTCTCAGGAACTGAAAGCAGATACCTGTCCCAGCAAGTCTCCAGAGGAGAATTTCTACCCATTCACAGTACAGAACAGAGTGGAAGTTTGGGAATGCAAATCTTTTTGAACCTGATACTGTAGCTGCAACAGGAGGGGCAGATTTGTAGATTTGTAGAGTGGTTAACACACTCTTGTATTTAGCAAAGCGTTATGTCTTGTACATTAGGTCAACTTCTCCAGTATGGAATGGTCTGTTTTTATCACACAGTAAATGCATTATAAAATCTGTCCTGGTAAAGATCATTTGACACTAACAGCAGCTCCCGACAACTACCGAGTTGAAGTCAGGTGCTTCCAGACTGCAAACCTTTCTCCTCCAAGACTGAAGGAGAGCAGGTATGACAGAAAGGAAAAAAATCACAGGCTGGGTATGAATGTGATCCCAGCTGGAATGTGCTGTCCTTCGAGGCTGGTATCAATTAAGGAAACCACTGAGCAGTTCTGAAAAAAACAGAAGGGACCAGGCTAGAGAAAGCAGTGCAAGGGTTAGGGTGGGCAAAAATGAATTTTAAGCAACTGCAGCCAGCTATCCCATGAACTGCTGAACATTGCATACGTATGAAGCGTTAGCAGTAACATTGGAGTCTACAGTGGGCTAAGACCACTAAATACCAGGCTCATTGTACATGAATATCATCGCTTTTTTCTCTTCTTCTATCCTTCTTCTTTTAACATATATTCTTGTTTTAATACACAGAATATATTGGCTTAAGAAGAGGAATAAGAAGAATTCTTTCAAAGAATAAATGTGAACTGGGTAACGTAGTCTGACTTACATGTTGGGGAAGGTCAACAAGAGGGTTAGCGGGAGGTGTGTATGCAGCCACGTTAGTTCTCCAGTCAACTCAATCTCTAAACCGCATCGAAGAAAAGCCTCCCTGCCCAAAGGAAAAAAGTACAGTACATTGCAACTGCATACTGAGGAAGCTAATGAAGCATTTTAGGGATGAAAAAAGAGTGCAGCAAGCCTAGGTCAATAAAGATGGGCTGAACTTTAAAAATGAAATGAGTGTAAATATACAGTAATAGGAATAAATACTATACTACACAATAATCCATTTGTGCAGATTTGGGTGCACAAAATAAGTAATATTATGCAGTTTCTTGAGCATGTGATCATTCACCTAGTGCCTTTTATAATACACATGTACAATGTTAATTTTACAGTTGCATATGCTGTCTTTTCTTTTGGAGTTTTAGGTGGAAAGTGGAACCATGAATTCTGAATATAGCTCCAGGGAACTTTTAAGTCTTTTATTATATTTCCATGCACACGGAAGAACGTACATACGTACCTCGTGACATTTCCACATGCCTCACTGCATGTAATAGAAACTCTTTCAGAAGATGCTGTTACTTTAAGGATTGACTTGTCATATATTAAAATTACATATGACAGATTTCCAAGATTTAGAGAGACCTTTGGACAGAAAGTGCATGGATTGCCACTTTTATGTTTGTTTAGAAGATTTTATCACATGTTCTACATACCTGACATCAATTTAACCAGTTTTCAAAATTTGTTTTATACTTTTTATCAGATTTTCTTTCTTTATAAAGAAGGTTAAGGTACTTTACTCACCATGTTGATTATATATGAAGTTGTTGAAATAATGAGGGCAATAAAATTGAATTTAGCATTGTCTTTATTGGTATGAAAGTTACATTCACAAGCTTTGTTTGTTTTAATAGGTTTATTGTACAGTCTTAGGCATATGCTATTACACAGCGATGGATATGCTTTGAATATTTTTGTAATTGTGGGTCGTATAAAAGTCATTTTCTGTTAGATTGCACAAATCCATTACATTAGTAGAAAGATATATTATTGTAATAGGATTAATGTGCAACACATAAACATGATCAGTAATATTCTTTTTGATAAATTATCTCATTTTAATCACTTGGAATGTAGAGAGATTTCAGAATAGTTCCATCTTTGATTTGCATAATTGTATTACAGACAGACAAATTGCATTATATTCTTCATTAACAATAGATGGCTTGTATAACTATTGTATTTTTGAAGGCACTGCTCTTATGTTCATCCTGTAATTTGTCATTTTATGACACCACTGTTTAGCTTAGTTTAGAGAGAATAGAAACTAAAAGATTATTTGATTTTACCTGAGTACAGTAATATCTTTGCATTCAACTGTAATGTGGTAAGCTATTGTTTGTTTTAACAAATTATAATCCAACAGCTAAAGTTAGTTAAAAAATATTATTTTCATTTGCTGCAGATCCCACATTCATGGCTTTCACAGCAAAGTGTCAGCACTTGTAAATGAACTTCAATATAAAAACACAACATTAAATTAAATTAGATCCATCAGAATGTTTTCTACTTCTCTGCTTGGGCTGGCTCTCCCCCTTTCATGTTTTTTCTCCCTTACACATGCACACACACGCAAACACGTGCTCTGTCTAGCTTTCACTGGGTTCTTTAGGGTTTTGTAATTCCATAGGGTAAATAAAAGCTGAATTGCAAATTATATCATAATATGTATTATTCATTTTTTCAGTGGCAAACCTTTCTCTTCTAAGATTGTGTCTTCTCTACAAAAAGCTAAATAGTCTCAGAGATATTTTAGGATAAAACAAATTATTTTTTAATTTTTCTCTAACCAAGCCTTCTTCAATCATTTTTGACTGCTAAGAATACTAGTAAATTAAAAGTTAGTAGCATGAGACAGGTTTGCACTCCTACCAAATCAAAACCAGCTTCTTATTTTAGAAAATCTCATTGTTGCAGTCTATTAGGGCACCTTGAGCATTGTGATTCTTTAAAAAGAAATTGGGTTTAGAAAGAAATTAGTATAGCAAAATCACAAATAGATACCTTTGTTTAAAACTGAAACACAAAACTTAAGTACCTGATTGAATGCAAGTCAGAATTCAGGCTGATCTCACTGAAGTTTGCTGTGTTAAACAGAATTTTAAGAATCTGGGCCAGCATTCTTATAATTTGATCCTAAATTTAGGTTATGATTTAGGTCCCACTCCTACAAGGGCATATTTATTGTTGCATGTAATAAGTAATTCCATCAATACTGACATAACCAGTCTCAAATGAAAGCCTGATCCTATAAAGCCAATGGGAGTATGGCTATGAGTCCAAAGAGGCCAGGATTTTACCCTCTTTGCCCACCTACTGACACCCACCACAGCTCTCACTTCCCTAATATTGTTTTTTTTTTTTACTCCAATACACACTGAAAATAGAGATGGGAAAAGGAGAAAGAGTTTGGATTAAATTTGTGTTTTCCTTCAGCAGCTAAAGTACATTATTACAACCCTTTTGAAGCTTGTAACAAGTTTTATATTTTATGACTATTTTTGTCAAAATGGGTCAAAGATAAAATAAAAATCTATATCTTGCGTTTTTTCATTCTTCTGAAGAAGAAACATAAAATTATTAAAACACAAGTACACACAAATTTGATAGAACTCTGTGCATCTTCTACAGAATAAAAATCATAAAACTAGCACGACAGAGGTAAAAAAATATAGCTAACTATTTGCAGGGAACATAATAAAAACTCTTAACTTGATTTGGTTATGCTTTTTAAGGTTATTCTTTTTAGTTTTCTCAAAATATCATTCGTACAAGTGGTATTTGCCCACCCTGATGCTTAAAGTGTTACGAGATATTTTTGCAAAAGGCTGAAGATTAATATTTTTCTATCTGTCTTCTTGAAATGTATTTGAATGTCTCCACTGTGGCTTCGCAAAATCTTAGTGCTCCAATAAGGGAGGATAAACATTATCTGCACCATCACGTGGCCTCCATGGCTGACTGCATACTGAGAATTAACAGTTAATGAACTCTGCATATGCAAGGACAGTTTCTGAAACAGACTGGTGAAAGAAGATCACATCCTAGTGCTGATGAATGAGAAAACATAAAATTCAGAGTCTGCTTGCAGATAATTCCCAAACACAAAATAGAATTACATTTGCAAGCAATTTACGACCAACAAATTGCCAAGCAATGTGTACATTTACATCAGCTCTGTCAAAAGTCATTTTCAAAAACGTTTCAGAACTGATATCTACAGCTGACCTCCCCAACCCACACAGCACCATACATAGCTGATGTGTCAATCTGAGAGGTTTTTATACCGCTTGACACCTCGGATCAAACACAGAGACACCCTGTTTTTTTCAGTTCCAACGTTTTGTGTGTTTGTAAATGTGCACCTTGCAAGGCAATTGAGATTTAGGGTCATACATATTTAACACTCTAAAGAACTCCAGGAAATATCTGTTTGCTGCTTATACTAAATAGCCAGAAGTCTCACAAAACAAGTAGTGTGAAAAATAAGCTTATGCTGTTATTTACCATCACAATAACTCCTCTAATCAAATACACACAGGCCACACTTTCTCAGAAGCACAATTCTTTAGACTGTTTGGGGAAGGGCAAAACAATCACATCCTCACCACTGCATCAGTTGCATGTACCATGGCTCACTGCCAAATATGCTCCTCCAAATTATCTCTCTCTGTATTCTCCAGATGAAAAGCCATTCCGCCCTGAATGAAATTCACCCACCATAAGTAGTCCGTGTGACCATCTCACACATGACAAACTGGGCTTGGAAATAAATATTGGGAGGCCTGACTTCTGGCCATCACTGACTCATCCTCTGAGCCGGGACAAACATATTCTGCTTTTACCTCTGCACGTATTGTTTGTCCGTGCCATTAAGGTGTCCCAAAGCTGGTTTGCCTGCCCGTGTGATTTAACCACAGACATTAGAAAGACAAATAGAGAGCAATAATTTGGGATGTGTATTTATTCTTCTAATAGCTTGCCTTCCACCACCTAACTCTTATTAATGCAGTTGAGGAAGTTCCCTCAGAGAGTATATATAACAGCATCAGTGTTTTTAATTCTTGAAAGTTTTCCTTGCTCACCAAGAGAATAATTATATATACCAACAGAAATAAAAGCCACCACATGTATATCAAACCAGAAAACAAACAAACAAACAAAAACACAACCCCGCAAACCAATTTCTCCTTTTTTAACATGTTTCCCTTAAAATCATTCTTCTCTCTTTTCTGCTTCTTTCAGAGATCCCTCTCAACAGAAAAATGGGATGCATATGCTGTATTGTCCGTATGGAAACTAAACATAACCCCCTTCAGGAATTAATAAGATTAAGCTACACTTCAGTGGGAAATCAGTGTACATAAATTAATGAAAATTTCCTGTGGATGAAAGCCACTCACTGTGCTGGTGAACTGATGCAAACAGACATCTTATGATGAGGAGATTTACTGAAGAAGAATTAATAGGACCCATCTACTGTCTATGACAATATAGGTGACTTTAAGTGTCCCCTATGAGTCAAATGTTTTCCATTGTGTCTGTAAATGAACCAGTATGTTCTGATGCTTTCTATCCTAGTCATCAGGTAAGGATTTGTTTCTAGTCGTGAAAGATGTCTCTTTCAGGCAATCACATCAGTGTTTGCTTAAAGGTAAGAATGTGTTTAAATGCCTCTCTGGTATTTGGCTTCAAAAAGCCAAGGAGAGCACCAGCTTCCATCACGTAAGCAGTCATTAGAAATGCTCCCTTGTCCTTGGATATCTCACTAATGGTTGTATCTCTCATTCCCTTTCAGAGCTCTGAAGGTTACAAGAGGGCAATGCTGGTGTCTTTTAGGCTTTCCAGATTCGCTCATTTCAGGCTCACCATCAGGCAGAGGATGCATGGAAATACATTTAATCCTATTACCGGGAAGTTGCTTAGTTCTTTCAGTCCTAGTATCAGCCTTTGATTTTGCTATTGATAGCAATGATGCCTTTGAGCCACATTTTTAGAGGTCATTCTTGCAGAGCAAATTTTACCTTGAAAAATCTTTCTTTTCCCCACCCAGAGATATCCCAAGGTGGCACTGGACATCTCTTCTGTAGGTCATCACATACAGATTTGGGGAAATGAGGTTTCTTTCTCTTCCATCTTCTACCTACTATTTTTGCTTGCTGTTGAACACTGATTTTAAATACCATTCTCTGAATACAAGCTATATCCAAATCTTGGCTGTCTTAAGTTAAATATTCTTCTAATTAGGTTTATTCTTTCAGAATCCAAACAACTTTTCATACAACCAAACAAGCTAGAGAAAGGAAAGGGCATTTGGATTGTCTGCAAGAGATCAAATTTATTAATGTGTTGTCTAATGCACTTTAAAGTATCAAAGAAGAAAGTTTCCAAAATTTCCGTAAGGATGTGATTTCGTTATTTATTAAAGCTTACTCATAGAAAGCATTTTCCAGCATTTGCATGTGCCTATTTTATTCTATTACTCCTAGTTATGTCATATCTAGGATCACTAACTACTAATTTATTTTGATGGTTAAAGCTAACCCAATAATATTTGATCAAATAGTCATAACATATTTAAGATTCCCACATCTGAGATTATGTTTGGTACTTTAACGTTTATTGTAGCTGTTGGAGCTCTCAATGCTTTTAAAATTCTCCTTGCGATGCGCAGCTGTTATGTGGAGTTTAAATATCTCACCACCAAGTGAAGCGACTGTTTATATACTAGAGAAGTATCTTAGAGGTATAAAAATGCATCATTGCCCTCCTATTCTTTGCCCCAAGGTGCCCTAGGAAGTGTCCAGTCACTTTAAACAAATGGAACAACGACTGTTAAAGGACTTAAGTGCATTTAAAATTCAGTCCTGAATAAATAATTGTTTATAACTTGGGAAACGTGAAGAAGTTCCATTGTTCCTTTCCAAAGTTGTGTTACACAGACAGATCAAAATAAAAGAAAACCTCTGAAATGGTTAGGTAACAGCATCCTACAGGGAATAAATACAACCATAGGAACAATAGGTATGTTTTCAGAGCTCCCATTGGAACTAATACTTAGCTCTAGATCAAACACAGGGGCTGTTCTTGGATCTGAAAATGGGCTTCCCAAAAAAAACCCAGATGCTCACAGGTTTATGTTTCCCTTTTAACCATGAAAATAAACACTCCATACACTTATAAGCAATGGGTTTATTTCAAATAACAGTAAATGGCCTTCTAAGGTCAATATATTAGTTTTCCTTTAGATATACAGTTTCAATAGCAAGCGATGCATGAAGTCTGTTAAGCCTTTAGAATTGTCTATCAGTTCTGGGAATTATAGATTTTAACCCATATAGTACTTGGCTCAACCACAAAATGAAAAATCATTAAGAAAAAAGCACTGTATATTATTACTCCAATATGTATTCGTGATTTAGAATTGGCATTTCAATACACAAAGAAAATTCCTAGAATCATCCGGCTAAATGCAAATGAGTTCTATAAATACTTTAAACAACAGAACCAAAAAGGCCCATAGAATTTACTACTCATCCAAGTGTATATAGCTTTGTATATAGCTTTTTCTATTTCACATCCAAACACTCCTTGTACTTCTACAGTTGATTGAATCAAAACATGAGAAGATCTGAAAACACTTTTGTAGCTTTCTTTAAGTTGTACTACTACCGTAATATTTTCCCTGATAATTCACAGGCCAAATTCTGTAAATAAATGTGTGTTTCATTTTCAATTGGAATTTCATTAACCAAACCACAGTAATAGTGGAGTATTTAAAACATATTTCTCTAAAAAGGGGGTAGAACATGCCAGCAAACTACTGATACAGTTCTGCTGCACAATGATTTAAACCATCTGAGGAGATGGCCTTCTGCCTTTGAATTTGATGACAGACTGGGCTTGAACTTCTCCCTTCTTAGGGGCTCTCAAAGCAACTCCAACACAGTAATGAACTCTTATATCTCCCCTTCTGGGAGACAAACATGTAATTCTCCTCTCCATTTCATTCACAGGGGAATCCAAGCAGAAAGAGGTAGGTTAATGCATAGGTGCCACATCTATGAAACAAACCAAGGGCGCATAGGTTACAGTGACCTACCTTTAGTAACAGTATCTTCAGATGTAGTTGGCAACTGCTGCCATTATATACAGCATGTCATGTGAAGTTGGAAAAGTATTTTGTGGATGAAGAAATAAGAAAACTGAGAAGAGAATGACATTAAAATATCCCCCATTCACTGAGCTGGGAAGAAACGCAAAATATCCAGTGTCCAAAACCTTTGCCCCCATCTTCAGAAAGTAACAGTAGCCTGGGGGCCCAGATGCTATCTAACATGAATATACTGCAGCAGCAGCAAAACCATGAGTAACAGTTTTCTGTATAAAGATGGCTTGTACGTGAAGCTTTCAGTTAAGGTGTGGGTAGCTAGAGCACAGCTGGACAAAGACTTTCCTGATTCCCAGGAATACCTATGGCCTTGATGTTTGCAAATTTAGGACAGAAATAAACACTGTATCCATTAAAACGAACTAGCACTTGCCATCAGCTTCATATTTTGGTCCTTAATGTACAATGCTGTAGGTAGAGAGAAGGACGGAACAAAATGGAGAATTACTTCCCTAAGAATCTCTGAGAATTTCAGGCAGAACAATAGAAAACTAAATTAACTTATTCATTTTTATCACCTGATGAGCATAATTAGCAAACAGTGCATAATGACAGCAAATAACAGTTCTTTTTCCCCTATTAAGATAGCGTAATGACTGTATTTTCCCACTGTCTTAAAGCTGTGCTGTATTTACCAGTTGTACTTAACTGAAAAATGTTTTGTCTGTCAATATTGAAGTTAACAAAATGCTTAACTACAGCACATAATGATCCTAACAAAAACAGCATCTGAGCTGAGCACAGAGGCTTTTGCAGCTCTCACTGTGCTGAAACCTCTGCGACAGCAACTCAGGAAAGAAATGTGATGCAGCGAAATTTAATCATTCACTTCACCTTCCCTGTATGATGACTAATAAGCAACCTTCATTTGTGATGTGCTTCTTTCTTTTATGATTCTCACTATCCATGTATGAATCCCAGAACAACCATCTAGAGGAACCTGATGGTAGAATTGCATTTTAATATAAGCTCCATTTAATATACAGCTCCAGGATCCAGGTACCCTTTGGTAACATTGAACTATCCCTTTGGGTTTCAAGGTTGTGAATAAGGTTATCAGGCTGGCTTGCTCTATACTCACACTGAGAGACCTTGCAATTAAACCTGGGGAAATGGCTTTGCTGAATTTGCTAGCGTTGAAGTCAGCTTTTTGCAACAGAATCAAGATGCAAACTGTCCAATGGCAAAGTTTTCGTGCTGTATCTTCAGCAGCAAGTGACACTGATTGCATTGGCAGCTATTGCTATTTACTGCCAGACAAAACAAATTCAAACTAATTTGGATAAAGTATAAAATATACTTCTCCTCAGGGAACAGTCTTGCAAAACCCCAGAGACTGAACTCCCATTGATTTCCCTTGATCTAAAAGGCACAAATGATTCGCATGACCAGATCCAGAATGGATAAAGATGGAGAACAGCAGTGATTCTGATATCATCCTAAAAGCCTCTCTGACCCTCACTGTATGTCCATCCTTTGATTCATCTCTCACAGCTGTATCTAACAGAAGTGTTTACTTTCAAGGATCTTCCCAGCTTATCCTATTTTACCTACTGTTTCCCAGTCGCTGCCTTAATGTCAACTTCTGTCTCTTCCACATGCCTGTATTCCTCCAATATCTTGTTGTCATATGAAGAGACCAGAAATATCTCTTAGTTCTTTTCTTCTACAGCAACTTCCCGTACATGACAATAATGTGTAAGCAATGGTCCATGTTCATTTAAAGCAAACAATATACGAAAGATAAACCTGCAGAAAAAAAAAAAAAAAAAATATTATTCTTCCTTCGCAAATCAAGTGTTTTGGCTACCTGGGAAATACAAATAGTATTAGGATTTACTTTGTCCTACCCTAGCTGATTCCTTTGGGAGATTTAACACTGACTTTAACAAAATATCAGTGCCCTTATCTTTTTTCTTTTTATTTTATATGACAACAAACATTAAAAAAAAAAGTCTGCAGCTTTACAGAAAGACAGCACATGGCACTTTATCATCACCTAGATGATTATGTTGCAGTCTTTCTGAGGCTTCTAAATTCTGTGTTATTCCATACAGTTGTATTAGCTAGATGCACATTATGCTGGTGGATGTACGGCTTCCCTCACAGAAGGAGCCTTCCTCATGCCTGATGCAGTATGAGAGAGAGAAATGTATTGCGGGAAGCATAGTGTGTTTTGCCAATCCTGGGAAAAAAGTGCAAAAGTTTTGGGCTTTTTTGTTGTTGCTTTGTTTGTTTCTTTTTCTCTTCCTACAGAGGAAGAACTTGCATCACTAATGCCTCTTCCAAAAACCCACGGTTCACGTGGGTCCACAGCTCACCACATATCTTATTCAGTAATTAATTTACTTCTTTGGAAGGATCTATGATTGAGTCAGTATTGAAACTATGGTTGTAGGAAGTTCACTTACTTCTACTTTGATGTAGAGGTCACTACTTTTAAAAAAAAGATTTGCTCTTATTGCTTCTCTTATTACTTATTTAATGGTTTTGTTTTTCTTCTTTCATCAGACATCAGCAAGGCGTGAAATGGTGATGAGAAAAGACTTGCCAGCCACTCATGCTCCTGTTACAAAGCAGGACTCTGAATGCTAGACCCAAACGTTAAGAGAGTAGACTTTACCGTACATGGCTTTTCTGTGTGGCTAGAAAAGATAGACATTGAACTTTATTAGATCTGGTTGACTCCATCCTCTCATTACAATGAACTCATGGCATTGATGATCTTACTGTTTCTAACAAGAGCCCACTAAAGAAGCTTTTTTAACAGCAGCGGATAATTCAGGGAAGAATCTCAGAAGAGCTCAGTCCTTCAGCAGCTGGATTTTATGCCAACAAATAATCTGACAAGTAAAGAGACCTTGTCAAAACTAAGCTCATACAGCCTAAAGTATCTAACATACACTCATCCTTTTTTCATCTTTGCCATGGCTATTTCTAAATAGACTTTAGAACTAGGGAAAAGACTCACGGCTTCTGGATCAAGTTTTTCTGGGCATACTGAAGATCAATATGCACTTAACTGCCCTGTATCCAACGGGATATTAGCACCTATTACAAACCTTGACTTGTGTATCGTAGGTACAAAGGAGAGACTGGCAGTATGAATGAGAAACCTGTATATGTAAATACATACTTGCAAGTACACACACAGATGCTTACTAATATTATAAATGTTATATAATATGCTGGCACTTGTTCAAAACTTTGAGGCATTGGCATTATTTTAATCATTTTTCCATTGAAGTAAAGAAACTGCATGTATAATTAAGCAGTCGTATTGTATTGTAGAAATAACCATGTAATGACATAGTTAGAAATTCTTGGTTTTTCATGGTAATACCAAGTATAATTACCATGTAATCTGCAGAAAGCAAACAAGGCTGTAATTATTCTGTAATCCAATTTAATTACAGGGTAACAGATTTGTTATTTCTTCCCAATAAAACATACACGCAAAGGAAATAAACCAGTAGAGAAAAGATGTTTTTTCCTTTGAAGAAACTAATTTAATTAAAAAAAAAAAAAGAGGTTCACTAGCACTTCTGTGTCAAAGGGCACAAATCAACCTAGCTGTGGATGTTCCTCAGACCAAACCTTGCAGTGTATACTTTGGCATCACTCCACAGGGGTTCTTTACTTCTTTCCTTACTTTTGGCTGCTAAAGCTGTAACCCTTCATTTACAGTCAACACCATATATATGTATGATTGTATAGGAAGAACTGAGTTAAAAACATAAGAAAAGGAAGTCTTATAAGTATTCCCAAAATAGGCATTGTGTGGGTTTTGGAAGTCTTATCTTCCCTATGCCACCTGCTGCAGTCATGCGGGACCAGCAGAGGATGAGCTGACTGTGTCCGCTCCATCCTCTGCCCCAACAGCAACCGCATCGTGTCACTGACTTGGGCCGAGATTGTTCCTTTCATTTTTGCAAAGTGCTCACTTTCAGCTACTCAGAGTAATTTTGGTTTCCCCAAAACTAATCCATAACTGAACCAGCTACTTCTACCCAAAAAACCCTGTTAGAGATCAGATCATCCCCTAGACAGAAATTAAATATTTCTGCAAGCTGTACTCAGGGTATTTTGTGACCCCACCCACATTTCCATTTCAGTTCTGTAATTCCAGTCAAGTTAAATCTTCAGATCTAATTTTTTTCATTGTTCTTTTTTTTGAAATAATAATAATTGTGAAACATGCCACAGAAATCTGGAAGTAAATCAGTGAAAGGCTGTGCTGCATGTACAAAGGGAGAGATGAATGCAGCAGCTTCCATCTGTTCCTGCTGTCTTCTATAGTCAACAGGTTTATGTCCAGCTTGAAACTTCCTAAAGAGATTGACATCGTATGACAGAAAATATTGTGTCCTTTCATATATGACATAAAGACACTTCTGAAAATGCTCATTCTAAAAAAATAAACAACCTTTGGATCCTGTAAGCTTTTTCTACCAACCTGCTTCTGCTCCAGATATTTATTCTAGCCCACCACCACTTTCAGGGCACTTAAAATCCTAGCTTTGTGATGATGAGATCAGGTCTTTAAGCCAGCAATGCTCCACTTTTCTGGACTGTGTACATTAAGAATATACAAGTCGAGACAACGTCACCAAAAGCCAAATTGTCATCCTCAGACGCATTGCTGCTCTCTTTCTCTGCTTCAGAAGTTTAATTGGAACAACACCAGAGACAGTACGTACCATTTGCCCCAACAGAGACTGAACTCAACACATGGTGCTAGCCCCATGGTCCCAACAGCCCTCGGTCCACAGGTGTAGCCCTACATCCTTTTGTCTACAGTGGAATTCTGTACAGTGCCACCACCTAACTACAAATGAGAAGCTGCAAGACTTGACCAGCACCATCAGATCAGAATCGTGCTAAAGAGAGTTCCCATCTACTTCCATTTACCATGCAAGTAAAAACAGTCACAGAATTCAGTGGCCATTGGAGTTACAAGTTACTGTATCGCAAATAACCACTTTGCCCTATTCTTGTCTGCCTGGCCTGCTCTGATCTCCTCTTCTAACCTTGCACCTCTTTAATCCTCAGTGTTCAGCTGTTAATCCTTTTGAGAACAAGATGAAAATTGATGCAGTAAAGCAATGTTTGAGGGTATGCAAACAATTATACTTCTGCCCTTAGCAGTTGCTGTTTCTATTTCTGGAAATTGTTTAAAGGTCTTCAGTGTATGAATAGATGGAGAGTACTCTTTCTGCTCTGTTTCCTCTTACACAGCACCTTCTTAATGAACAATACATTCCACTCTAAAGGAGTCCTGGGGGTCAGGTTTTCACTTAGAAAATTTGGGCACTCGTCATTAGATATTAAATAAAAGCTCAAGACATTTCTTCTATTTTGATGCAAATATCATTTCGAATGTGCAGTGCTCATTTTTAGAGCATAAAACATATACACCACTTGAATGCATTGGGACAATAGACTTCTGTCTCCTAGAATATAAGTGTGAATTTCTGGGGAGGGGCATAGGAAGAAGCAAATTTCAAGGGTCACACACTCCTGTAATACTTTTTGCCTATCTGCCTCCTGAGACAAGTTTAGAAGATTAAAATGAGGAGAAGCTATTACACAGCACTAATTCTAAAAAGGAAATACTTGTATCAACATGTCCATGGAGGAGCAGTTTAGACAGTCTGCCAGATGTACACAGGCTTCTGCCCCATGATTTGAATTTATGGATATTCATTATTAATAAAGTACATCAGCCTGGATGTGTGGAGCTGATGTTTTTTTCCCTTGGTCACACTGTTGTAAAAATTGCAAATGGGAAACCACATTGATGTAGGACTGGTGGCAAGATCCATTCCTGCTTTAAGACCACAAGTCTTCTGGTGAATGGCTTAGCAGGGTGGAGAGGGAGCCTCTGCTTTTTGCATGTTGCCTTTTGCATGTTGCTTCTTCCCTTTTCTCTTAAGAGAAGGAAGCTTTTGCAGTCACGTCATGTCTGAATGTTCCCTCACCCTTTCATTTCACAAATGATTTTTGAGCCTACCAGTCAATGTCAGCAAAATTGGACAAAAGGGTAGGTATTGAGTCTCTACAAATTTCTACAATATCTATTCTATTCTATTCTAAACATAACAGCTGAGAAAAGTGAGAGATTGTATTGGTGCTTCTATGGAAGGTAAGACTACAGCTTGAACTTCTTTTGTATTAGCTATGGGAGACACCATTTGGGTAAGAGACATTATGAGTACCAGGGCTAGAAAACCGTCAAATAGGTCTCATATCAGTGGATAAAACTGCAGTGCACAGGTCCATAGGGAAGCAGGTTTCATTGATTCCACTTGCACCACAACTTCTTGATCCCTGCTACAGCTCAGGTTTAGTCTCACACAACAATATCTGAAAAAAGCCTCTTGGCATTATCAGAGCAAAGCTGCATACGAACAGGTGCACTGAAAACTCTATCAAATAACATGAAAAGGACATCATAGTTACAAAATCAAGCTCTAAAAATGTTGGGAGTTAGAGTTGATTCAGCATGTACACATACAAGGACTGTAACAGTATCAGCACACAGGGTGTGGCTTCTTTTTGATTCCAACAATCTTTTTACTTCCTTATTTGATATGGCCCCACACTAATATTGTCTATCCATCCAGTAAAGAATTGTTTTCTTCTTTCCTCTCTGTTTCTGTGTTGCACTCTCTAGAGTAACCGATAGCTTCACAAACATGCAGCCCATTGCACTTCATAGCACTCTGCAGAACAGATATTATCCCTGTTTTACAGCTGTGTATCAGAGGCACAGAGCAGCCAGGACCACAACTGTCAAAAAGTGTCCACTAATCCCTGATATCTGAAACCAGTTTGTTTGGGGGTTTTTGTTCTTGGGTTTTCTTTTTGAGTATCTGGCAGTTATAGCACTTTTTACATTCAAATCACAGCTCAAGTTGACTTCTGTTACAACTGTAAGAACTCAACTTCTCCTTAAATTTGGCCACAGATGAACTGCACTGGACACTCAGCAAATAAGAAACTCATCCTAAAGGCCCGGCTGTGCTGAAACTGAGGACCTGCCCAGTTTTACAGGGCAGACAGCGTGAGACAGCAGCAGTCATGGAATCCAGTTTCCTTAACCGAGGACATGGCTTCTCCTACTATTGACCCATTGCCTCTGTCATATGCTTTCCAGCATCGGAAAAAATGGTGTGAGGTTCTGCACAGAGAAGACCCTCATTGATTGCAGAGTACTATCTCACTCCCTGGGCACTATCTGCTCAGTACACTGAATAAAGTAAGGTTCTGGTGAAGTTTGGCGAAAATTTCCTAGTCTGAAATATTTTTATGATGGTATCACTCTTCAGCTGGATGAAACTACATATGACTGTGATAGAGTGTTCCTTACTGCATGTGTATATTCCTTAAGGATGCTAAATCTTGTTTGCTTTGCCACTGAAAATGAATATTCAGGCTTAGAATGAAATAATGATTTTTAAACTCTGTGCAACAAACCCCCAAAATCTTGTGATGACAGAAGCACTTAGTTAGTGCTCTGCTAATTGGGTAATTTGGATTAGTTAACTCTGGAAGAATGGTATTCCACTGTACAGTATGTGCTCATGTAATTAAAGACTTGGTAATGCATACAGCCCTATTAATACCATATAAGCACAACATGCCGAAGCCTTGACTTTTCAATATTAACATTCCTTTTTTTTCAAAATACTTTCTGGATGGAATTCAGAATTAAAAAATAAAATTATCTCCTCCTTCATGCAAAATGACATTCACTCTACCCGAGGTCAGCAGGAGGATTTGGACAATAGATATTTTGCTATTTCCCTTGAAATTTCCCTTGCTATTTCTCTGGACAGCTGGGAACTTAAAAAAACTCCTAAAGCAATTGAGCAGACATTGGTCAGCCAAGGCAAGCACTGATCTCTGCAGAAAAAGTAAAATATGGAAGATTTGGTGCTCATTTCTTTGCTCATCTAGAATGAAACCTTGCCATGGATACAGTTCAGGGAAGACTGGTTAGGGTATCATTAAGATTCACTGAACTCAGTGCTTAGCATGTGTTAATGTGCTTTGATGAATGAACTTCTGAGTAAGCAGTACTGTACTCAAAGTACAGCTTGAAGTGTGCCTCAGCCTGACTAAAAGTCATAACTTTCTGAACTTATTTTTCCCTAAATGTCGTAATTTCCTTCTTAATTTAAAAACAACTCATTGAGTCTTACTTATAGGGATGAAAACAAGTTTGCTGATGATACCAAACTGGGAGGTATTGTTGAGTCTCTTGAGGGACAAGAGGCCTTGCAGAGGGACCTAGATAGATTGGAGCACTGGGCAATGATTAATGGGATGAAATTCAAGAAGTCCAAAAGCTGGATTCAGCACCTAGGAAGGAGTAACACCAGGCCCAAGTAGAAACTGGGAGAGGAGCGGCTGGAGAGTAGCCCTGCAGAAAGGGATCTGGGGGTGCTGGTCGCCAGCAGGCTCAATATGAGTCGGTAGCGTGCCCTGGCAGCCAAGAGGGTGCACCAAACCCAGCATAACCAGCCGGTCCAAAGAGGCGATTATCCTGCTGTATTCAGCATTTGTGTGGCCTCACCTTGTGCTTACAGTGTGCAGTTCTTGGCCCCGCAGTTTAAGAAGGATGTGAAGGTCCTTGAATGTGTCCAGAGGAGGGCAACAAAGCTGGTGAAAGGGCTGGAAGGAATGTCCCATGAGGAGCGGCTGAGGACACTGGATTTGTCTAGTTTGGAGAAAAGGAGGCTGAGGGGCAAGCTCATTCCTCTCTACAGCTTCCTGAGGGGAGAAGTGGAGAGGGAGGTGCTGATCTCTTCTCCCTGGTATCCAGTGACAGGGCATGTGGGAATGGTTCAAAGCTGCACCAGGGGAGGTTTAGACTGGACATTAGGAAGCATTTCTTTACTGAGAGAGTGGTCCAACACTGGATCAGGCTTCCCAGAGAGGTGGTCAATGCCTCAAGCCTGTCAGTGTTTAAGAGGCATTTGGATAATGCCCTTAACAACATGCTTTAACTTTTGGTCAGCCCTGAAGTGGTCAGGCAGTTGAACTAGATCATCATTGTAGGTCCCTTCCAACTGAAACTATTCTATTCTATTCTATTCTATTCTATTCCATTCCATTCCATTCTATTCTAATATTCTCACCAAAACTGAGTTTCTAATAAAATATTAACCACATGAGTTTTGCGGTTGTGTTGCTGGCTTGGAGACATTTTTTTTTGTTGTTTTCATTGAGGACTTCTGTACAGAAGCTAAGTTAAAGATGCATTTTGGATTCAGTGGAGTCCGATTCAAATGGCATTTTCATGTGCATAACCTTTGATTTTCTGAACAGCATTTGTGTTCATTGTGTGGGAGCATGTGCACACTGCTGCGGGGAGAAACCAAGAGAAAAATCAGTTCAATACCCCTGAATTCTTCTGAATCTAAACGTAAAGTTAAAATACATTTCTATGTTACTTAGATATAGCACTTGTCCAGACTTTCAGGAAAAGGAATAAGGAAAGGGAGGATAAAAGATGTGAATAAAAGGGTGTAGAAAAAAACACCAAACAACCAAAAGCAAACAACTGACTGCAACTGGCTCCTTCAGAGCCATTCTAATCTTTTATGTCAATGCATACTAGTAGAGATCCTTAATTGATGGATTATTGACACCACAGGAGGTAACGGCTCCTTTGGAGTTGCTACACTCAGCGCTGTTAGTGTCTATTTAAGGAGCTTTAATCCGCCAATTATTGACATGACAGAAAGTAATGGCTCCTTGGAAACCATTATGTTGTATTGTGTCAGGGCAAGTTTTCCTGCCTACCCAAAGTGACATTCTGTCCAATTCCACGTTTTAATGGTAAGAGTGCTGCAGATAATACTAAGAAATAGAGCAAGACTGCAGCACCAGAACTTCAAAATCAATGCTATAGGCAGCAAAATATCCACCAATGGATTGCAATAATTCATGCTCTGTACAGTTTCATCTGCCTGTATAATGAAAACAAAATAATACCACCAAAGGAAAGATCAGTGTGTATTAGGTTCATATCAAGTGTGGAATCTGAAAAAAAATCTGTCTAACAGTTCCTGTGTTTGAGGTAAGTGCTTCATCCCCAAAGCTCCTGAACAAGCACGCGGTGTTTATAATGCCCAGCACTTCTCAGAATGAGACAAGGAGTAGTTGGTTACCGACACCATGAAATGTTGAGGGAGTGCCTGGAACTGAGACTTGGATGCAGATAATTATCTTCAACATCACTTCTCTGACAACAGTGCCAGCATTCAGGTAGAAGGCCAAGCACTTGCTTAGGGAGTTCTTTCAGCATAGCTGTTCCAGTATCTCCATAGTGTATTGTTGTTTTGCCAGTAGAGCTGCGTCTGGGTCAGGATATTTTGCCAGCATGTTTATATTGGTCATAAACTGCACATCACAAAGCCCTTAACCAACCTGATGAAGACCTGTGCATCTGCAGTACGGTCCCACCTTCCCTCTTCAAGCCTCGCCTTTCCGTCTTCTCCCTTGTGACAGCATTAGTGATCATGCTTTTGGCTGTGAGGAAAAATTTACTGTTTTGGAGGGGGAGGTTAAGATTTCTTTTGAGCTGGATCAGCTCACTGATCCAGCCGACTGCACAGCTGTCCCCTGTTAATGCTAACAGAGAGAAGGAGAGGGTACACACAGCAGGACCCTGGGCTTTCTTTGCCTTAAAGTGCTTCATAAACCACACTCTTTGAATGGTACAGGGAGTGATATCTCATCCAGCATAAAGATCACTGGTACAAAGTCATCAGAAGTGACAGCTTCGGCCTAACAGAGAAAGTCTATCCGGGCTTGGTGTTTCGCATCATTCAGTCACAAAATGTTTTGATCCAGTACTAGAAAGCAAATTTATTATATCATTGAACTATGGCCTCAGTCTGTACCCCAAAGTACTTCCCATTTGAAAAGGCAAGTTAAAAAAGGCTAAAAGAAAGGATGTATTCTCTACTCACTTTCACTGGAAGATGTAAGGTCAAGTGACCTGACCAAGACTGCACGTCAAGTCTATGGCTGAGTGGGGAGTTTAATATGGATTTTCCAAATCTCACTTTGATGTCTTAACCGTAAAACCACCCTTCCTCACTCTTATGCATATCCTTTTCATTCCAGAGACAGCAAACTATAAGGCAGGATTTTTCAAAAAAGCCTTGTCTTTTGAAGTACCACAAAACATGTTTGAAAATCTGACCTTTCTGCAAATGCTTAAGTGAAAAGTGAAAAATCCAGCTCGATTTACACATGCCATGCATTTGGAAAATCAACACAGAATAGCTGCTTTATTGCTTCACTGCTTAGGTAAAACTTTGAAGACAACCAAAATTTGCAAAGGCACAGAGCAAAGACATAGGCAAAGTACTGAGTATTCTGCTCTCTTCCATTTCTAATTGTCAAATATGGTTAAAAAGAAGGTTCAATACCTAATATCTGACTATTACAGAAGTGGTAGGGTTTTCTGGGTTTCAAAGTGTTGGCATTTCTTTTCTTAAATTTAGGAAAATTAGGCATAATTGTGATATAAAATTTGCTTTTCTGATACAATTATCTACTGGCAAAACTGTCACTTTGTACACAATAAGGTTATTCTAATGAATCTATTCAATCTAATCTTCATAATCATGGTATCTCTAAGGTAGAAAATTAATTGGATGAAGTTAAATATCCCCTTTTCATGTCAACAAAATTGGTTTTTCTGGGGATTAAAGGATTAACGTGGTGTTAAGTCCCTAAAGAGGTTAAAACACTTTATTATTCATTACAAAACACAAAGATCGGACTGTTATTTTGTTCTTATGTCACTGTTTGTCATTTCGTTGAAATAAGAAAAACAAAAGAGGAAAACTTTAATGATTAAAAAAAACCCTAATGCATAATTTTAAAAAGGGTGTTGAAATTAGTAAACTTTTTGTCTATCACAAATTACTGATCTTTTAAAACAACAAGTATCTGCAGTTTTCAGAATATATTAAATGTATCTATAGATGAGGAACAGCAGATAATACAGAGTGGAGCTGCAGTTCTGCATTGATATGTTAGAATTTCAGATAGCTCTGCAAGTATTATCAAATTAATCTTTTCTTTTAGTTATCTTTCTTAAAGCTATAGAATGAAGAAAACGGTCCATTACCTCTGTGTTCAGAAGGAATTCTTGCTGAGAGGAAGGCTCTTTAACTAGAAGAATTAATCCTCACAAAACACTTCCCTCATCACTCTGGGACTGATCTAATACCCATTAAAGTTACTGAAAGTCTTTCCAGTACCTTCAGTGAGCAAGTCCCAAGAACTGTGCTTGGTCAACATCATTAAAACCTACATTTTAAAAAATCTGTTACAGCAGCAAAACTTTGCACTAAAATGTTCTTTTGCTTGACATCCTTTATTAAATTTAAATAGATGAAATACTGCTTATGTTAACGGCTGCTTCTGCTAAGTCCTTTTGCCACTCCTACTCTGGCCAAATCAATGCAGTAAACAGCTCACAGTTTAATGGTGCCAAAAGTAGGATCAGCGTATGGATTTCCTTGTGGAATCAAACGATGGAATCCTAAAGCCTGTGAAAAGCCAAGGGTATAAATGGGTATGTGATTTTAAAACATCTAGATTCATGGTAGCCTCTAACAGCCTTCTGCAGAAGTCAATGGGCTAGACATCTCTGGAGAAAGTTTTACATTTTCTAAGTGCCCCTAATGCATGAATAGATTCACCAGATCCAAAAAACCTGCCCCTTTCACAAACCTTACCCTTAAAACAAAAGTTCAAAATGGGTATTTCCACCAGCTTAAGACATATCATGAAAGACATATGCAATTTGGCAGCTACTTCACAAAAACTTCACTGAGATGAGAGAAGTGTCACTTGCGACACTATCTAGCAGCATCTGGAAGACTTATCTCTAGATCATCTGTCAGTTAGTCAATAATCAACACTTCATTTGTATGGAGCACTGAGAGAAAGTGCATGCATGTAGACAAGCCTGCTGAAACACATCGCATACCTAACTCCAGTCTTCTTATTTGTTCTTAACTGGAGAAGGTCCTTGGACACAGAGGAATGTCCACATGGGAATAGTATAAAAAACCTGATTGGGTTGATTTTTGTTATCTGTTGCACTGAAGGTTTGGCTCAATATTACTCTACTAACGAGACACAGCAGTGGAATCCTTGGCACCAATAGGCCATTCTTGGAGGGAAAATGCCTTACAGCAGTACTTTAGCTTCTGTGAATTCAACCCAACTTTTAATCCGTACTGCATAAAGACACAGACTGTGAATGCCACAACACTCTACTGCATACAGCATAGACCTAGCCAAGGTGTAAGTTCAAGCCAAAATACAGCAAAAGCCAGTTGTGTAAGTGGTATTTTAGAGATCAAACAATACTAATACATAGGGAGAGCAAAAGACAATTCAGGGGCACAGGGTGGGGAAAAAGAAAATGTTTTCAAACAAGATTTGAAGAGAAATGGAGAATCAGGGAGGTGGAGACATGGGAAGGCTGTTCCAGACAGCAGGAGCTGCAGAGAAGCACACCCACACATATCATCACAGAGCAGTGGGAGGCAAGTATGTGGGTATTTAAAGGGTGCCTAAGCACCATGTATCATGTTAAAACAGATTGTCTCCAGCAGTCTGAGTGCAGAGATACTCATCTGCTTGCTCAGAGATGCTCAGTCCCTAACAGAACGCCACATGGTTATATCTCCATCACTGTTTTGGATACAAAAGCATATGCCAAGGGTATGCTTTCCTCCCAGATCTTTCTGCTGGCTGTGAAAATATCCCAGTCCCATTTCCGCAGCTTATGCCACTCTGATAGGAACAGTAAATTCCTTTAACTCCCACTTCTCAAGCTCTTCTCTAACCTCAGTGTCCAATTCAGCCATCTTGCCATCTCCTCTACAGAGGTTTTAATTCAGACTTCAGCTAGTGAGAAAGGAATGCCAAAGTACAAATAATTGACAAATGAAAAAAAAGTGCCAAAATATCACAAGAAAGCTGATCTTGGAGTATTTCCCGGCTGAACCAAAGCAGAAACTTCTAAAAACATTGTAACAGAGATTATCTTCTTGATATCTCCCTGCCAAATTTTGGCAGTCCAGTAAATAGGAATAAGGCGACAAACTTTGAATGCTTATCCACTGAATGCAAGTTTTGACCTATATTAGTTATACCCATCTTTAGTCAAAACTCAGCTTCACAAACCCCCTGGGGCTTCCACCAGTCCTGCTGCTTTGATGTCTGTATAAGGAAGTTTTATAATAGGAGCTTCTGGAGTATCTCACACGGTTCAATTTTCAGCATGGAAAACTGTATCTTTTCTTTTCCTAATTCTCACCTCATTTATTATATTAATGAGGAAATCTTCTGTGTTGCTACTCACTCCACTGCAGAGGAAGAACTTTTCCACATCTTTCCCACTAACACCACCCTCTTTACAGCTTTGTTTCAGGAGACTGAGAGCTAAGAGAAAGGGATGAGGCTCCATGGAAACTTCCCTTTTACTGGCCATTGTCATCAGCACAGAGGAGAGCTGCATCCCTGGCATGAAAATTCCTATTGCTGCAATTATATCACAGTGTGTTGTATCACCTGGCATGATGTTGAAACAGATGCTGACTAGCACAGACACATGGCACACATTTTGAGCAAGGCAACTTCAATATTCACATCATTTAAAGAAACAGAATAATTTTGGAGTACGGGAAAGAGTAAAAACACTGATACGTATTGAAGGTAATGCACATTCTTTGGCTCTTTGTTGTGCTCAGCAGGTGGTAATCAACGATCTGATACGATTAGTGAGACCTTTAACATTTCAGAAAGGAGCCTAGGAGCCATGAAAAAGTCTTATAATTGATGACTATTGCAACAAGCTCACCCAGGGCAAGAGCGTACTGTGCTTATTTTTTGTTTATCTCATCCCTGACAGTAGAGAACAAACTTGTAATGCATTTTTGGAAAATGATAAAGTATCAAGACAATAGTCCTACAAGCCTTTTATTTTTGGCTAATGATGGATACTCTTATTAAATCAAAGACTATCTAGACTTGCAATGGAGAAAAACAGAAACCCAGAAAGTTGTCACTTGATGTCAAAGAAGTTGTGCTGGACCCATCTAGCAGTGCTGATTTCATAGCAAAGAATAAACACTTATGAAAGAGATAAGAAAGAAATTTTGAAGGTAGATATATTTCCTGGCATATTTAATGACAGCAACATTCTGCAATGATGGTGGCTGCTGTATTTTTCTCAGATTAACCCATGGATCAGGTGGACTTTCATGCTGTTTTTTCCAAAAAGTAGGAAGAGCCCTGGACACAGCCAACCCTTTTGCTTTGTTCAGTTGCTGTATCCCAGAACTAGATATATTGGAAATCATCCAGTATCACTTGTCCTTGCAAACAAGTGTCTTCAGTGCTATGGGAATAATATATGAGTATAAATAGAAAGCAGGTAGATTTTCTAGCTGGAAATATAAAGCAGAATTATATGGGCTTTTATAGCTGCTTTGTGAGAGATTGGAGTGCACTGTTCTCAGACTAAAAGTCTGATGGTGAAGCTGGTTTAAGATTTCATTCAGGATTCAGAGATGCAAATTTCTAACAACTCTGAAAATTTTCAGTACTAAAATGGAGGAATTCTCACAAGACTAATGATAGCAGTCATTTATCAGATCTGATCTCACTACATTTCTGTCTGTTGACAAAACCAGTTGTAAGCGCAAAATGCGTGTCTGCCAGCTGAATCTACGAAATGTCCTGCTTTTGTCCATACAGGATTGGGGTTTTATAGAAACATTACTGCCTGAATTTCTCTAAGTGTGGGCTTATCTCTAACCATACACTTTGCATGAAATAATTGGAATTGCAAAAGTAAAGGGACAGAGTTTCAAAGTTTCACTGATGTTAATAAAATTATACTGATTCACATCTACTGGAAATCAAAGGGTTCAGCAGCTGGCATGTCAATATAGTCTCCATCGTCACCGACCTTACCCATGTGCAGGAGTATCTAGCTGCTGCAGCAGTTGCCTCTGCTGCAACAGTTCCTGATGTCTTCGAGTATACATTAGCAAAAGCTGAATTTAATGAACAACATTTTCTTTGTGTGTTTGTGTTCTATGATGCAAAATTAATTTTTGTGTGGTAATGGAAATAAAGTCTGGCCTTTTCGTAGATTCTATTTCTATAATTGAAATCCACTGCATTGCTTTTTTAATTGAGTTATTCACGAGTGTGGGGTTGCTCACTTTTCTTGCATGTACAGGTTATGCCAGAATCTGGGCTCTGGAAGCTACAGAGGAAGGTAAAGGAATAATTGATTCAGCAATGGTTGGAAGCAATCTTTGTTTCTGTAAATACTAAGTATGAAGAACTGTTGAACTAGAGGTGGACAGAGCTTTATTCTGGCCAGATTTATGCTCTATAAGTTTAATTTTGGGCAATTTTCTGAGAAGGAAGAGAAGAATGTAGCTTTTCTCTCTAATTTATGCAGAATCAGCTTCCAGCCACCTGGACTTAAAACGGTGGATATGGTTACACTTCTGGTATGTGACAGGATGTTTGGGGAAAAGGGAGTGTATTTGAAACCCCAAAATGGGACAGAAAATTAAGACAGACTTGAAGATCAGGACTGAATTATTAAGTGATATGAATGCAAAAACCAGCACATTTGGGAAATTTAGGAAAAAATAAGATTTGGACTCTGTGTAGTTTTAAATTGCATTATTGGCTTTTTCCCCAGCAAATAACCCAGAAAAACCTCACTTAGTTTGCCAGAACTCTGGGATGATTCTCTACATGAAAGAGAAGGCCTCTCAGATGAGAATAGGCTGCTTCCTCCAGAATTAGGCCCTTTGATTTATCTTTCCTCTCTCACATAGCCACAGAGAAACCACTTTGGTCCTTGGCCACATACTAGCAACCCCTATAGAAGAGTAGAGACACTGGACAGAAAAGTAGGTCCCAGATCAACACTTTCACTACCAAATGAGGTAAACCTTATTCTTAAGTCTAGGGGTTCCTTCCAGTCTGAATTATCCTATGAGAAAACTAAAGCATTAAATGAGAAGGCAGCCAGCCCAGACACAATCTGCTTCATTTTGCAGCTCCTGCAGGCTGTGTACTGCACTACAGCTACAACTACCTGAATAGACCTTAACCTTAGTTGTATACATCTTCACGTGACTACTGTGCCTGAGTTGCGCGGTGTAGGCATACCAAATTTTGAAGCAGTTGGACAGAGTACTGTTAGCATTAAAGCTGGAGGGTCAAGACTCAAACACTTATTCCTCTCCTTTAGCAGATTCTTATGTTTGCCCTGAGTCCTGTGCTGCTCCAGTGTGACTGAAACCCAGGCCAGACAGTTTAATGCCAGTGTGGACGTAGCTATGCTGCACTTCAATGCTAGTCTGCCATCCCCAACTTTTTTGCCATGACTTTTTTTGGAAGGAAGCAATGGACAGAGCCCTCCAGATTGCATGACCTGCAGGAGCCTGAACATGATGTGGTCTGTATATTTCCACATCACGACAAATAATGCAGAGAGAAGCAGGGTTTGGCAGACCCATGACAGACATGAAATATCTTCTCTCTGCACCGACTGGCTTCAGAACTTCATGCAGAAGACCAGACTTCAACCAGGAAGGGGGTGAGCCACAAGGTCTCTGGAACTACCTGTAAGGGTGACTGACTAATCAGGGTGTATTCAGGGCTCATCTGTTTGGAGAATTGAAGGGGACAATGACACCCCTCTGCCTCTCCCTGGCATATTCTCAGTCATGACTCTGCAATGCACAGCTCAAATGTTTTTCAGCAACAGTGACATGAATGGAAGTATTTTAATTGACTTCAAGTCCTTGAATCTGGGTCATAATGTGCAACTGAACTTTGGACAGTAAAATCTTTAGGGCAGGAACATCAAGTTTTTATTAACCTGGCAGTCACTTAAACCTCCACCCACTTTCACTTAGAACATTATAGAAATGATTAGTGTGAAGATGTCAGCAGTGCAGTACTCTGCCTTTGAGCATTACTATCTGGCCATGGCTCAGCTGAATTAAAGGTTCACCAGAGTCAAAACTTGGCTGTGTTAATAGATCCCAGATACCACAGTTCCACCTGCCAGCAAAAAAACCACAAGCTGCTATAGATGGAAAAGGACTCGCGGCGTTACACAGAGGACAATAAAACTGGTCAGATCTTCTACGACCTTGTGTTTGTCCTGCTAAGAAAACGTAGTTAAAGGGAGCATCTCTGCACTGCATAAGGAGAAAAGGAGCCAAATGGAAAATGGACGCAGAAGGCAGGACCTCCCTCTGTGCCAGCTCACGGAGCTTGGTGATAGCGCTAATTTTTGCATGCGTAGCTATATTGCTCAGAGAAGTGTGCTTTTCATTAGAGGTTGAACTGCGAGCCTCCAAACTATCAGACAAGATGGTGACTGTCACACTCATCCCAATCTCTGTCAGCTTTGCATGGAGAACTGAACAGAACACTGCTAACAGCGCTCCTGACACCATCCCACGGGGGAAAAAAGAGAACTGTCTTGCTGAGCCTCCATACCTTGCATGCAATATAAACTATCTAATTTTTAATTTAAATTACTACATTTTAAGGATAAAATAATTTGTAATTGACCTGATTTTACTTGCTGATTTAGTATTTTAAATTTAGGAAATAACACATAAGTGTAAAAGAAGTCCCTCTGATAAAAACACAGATTTAAAGCTGTAAAGTGTTTTGTTGGCCAAAGAGAAATCATTATTCCAGCCAAGCCATAATAAATTTCTATGTTGTAGTTCCTAAAATATTTTCCTGGAATTTATGGCATCACTGGAACTTATTCCTCACATTTTTAAACACATAACTTTATTATTTTGCCAGTAATTTTATGTTTTACCCTAAATCACTGGGTTATGAATGTTCCCATTCTTTTTAGACTTTGTCTTTTGTAAATCAAATTAATCACAATTTAGAAGTACATAAACTTGATAGGACATTTTTATAACTTTGTTGAGCATTTCAAACTGGGTGTACACAAAAAACAGTTAAAATAAGAAAATATCTTGAATCAATATTATTTTAATTCATTTATCAGTGGTATCGAATAAATTACAGTTTCTAGAATCTGATTTAGGCCACTCTGTAGCTTCAGTGACAACCACAAATCACGTACACGCATACAGATTTCCTTACATCTCCCCAGTCTCCTCTGCAAACAAGTCTGTTTCCTTTCTGTCCACACAATTTTCTCAATTCTCAGAGCCTTGGTTTTCTATTAAAACAACACAATCAGCTACTTAGCAGCGAGCAGTAAGACTGAAGAAGTCTGTGTACTCCTTTGGTGCTGCCCTAGAATTATCTTTCTGTACAAGATGTAACTTTCTCTTCTTCACCTTCTCCAGCTATAAAATGTCGACCCTCTGCAGCTGAAGAGAGGCAGAGATTTATTAACCTGTCTAAACCAGACTTTGAGAACTGCAGAGGAAATTTCTGCTGAGCAGATGCCCTGCAGAAGGCATTTGCAACACTTAAAATTAACTTAACATTCCTTTTCGAGGGACTGAGCAGCCTATAAAACTTAGTCCGGCTTTCAGTTCTGCTGCTAATGTTATTTCAGTTATGGCTCTTGCCTACCCTTGGTGGCAGAGTTTCAATACACGCACCATACTCAACAGGTGCTGGAATCAGGAAGAATAACAGACACAGCTTAGAGAGACTCATTCTAAACAGAGGGCGCGTGCCCCATCACGCAAAATGGCTGCCAGGGAGGTCCTGCGGATGCAGGCCACAAAAATGGACTCAGAAGAGTCATGAACGGTGTTAGTCCACTCTGATCCTCTCTCACTTCTCAGCAACAGTCCATTTTAGGTCCTTCTAAACCTCACACAAACACACTTTGATGAAGTCCACAAGTCCCCTGCAATTCCTATGATCTTTCTCGTCTTTTTTAAGGAGCAGCTGGTTTGTCAACATGCTTTCCACAGAGCTGCTTCTGTCCCAAGAAACAGTTAGGACCCAAAGTTAATTCAAAGACTTAAGAGAAGGATTTGTATAGGGTTTGCTGAGAGACTTTTAACAAGGATACCACAGCTGCAGCTGGTGTGATAAAAGTGATCCTGAAAGATTGTTTGAAGAAATAAAACAGTGCAAACAATCCACCTGACAAGGAAAAAAGTATTTCACCACTGTACATCTCAGCAAGGTGGTTTTAAATCAAAACCAATTAAAATACTGAGAAACGCCTATATATTTATATAGATATATAAAAATTGTATAAAGAATAATCAAAACCAATTAAAATACTGAGAAACACCTATATATTTATATAGATACATACAATTTGTATAAAGAATATATTTTTATAGATTTATAATTATGTGACTTTTAGTCAGATCATTCAGAGAAAAACATCGAAATGGTAGGTGCAGAATGAGACTTATTTTAGTGAGTCTGTTGCACATGATCATGGAAAACCTGTCAGGCTTAGTATTTATTATCAAAGGGCTTGCACAGCAGCACCGGAAACCTACATATGAATAACGTTTGACACATTGCCCCATCTAAATAAGGTCCTAGATAGTCCCAAATAGGCCTGTTTCCTCAGTGTAGCAGGTCTCAGAAGTGAGCATGACACCTGGTAGCAATAGCACTTGCAGAATCAGAACCAGAGAGCAGGAGAGCGTTGTAAGCTTTTGTTAAACCTGACAGTTTAACCTACTGCTGAAAAAGGAATTTATGGACTTCTAGTTTTGACTTAAATCACTGATTTATCACTTTCATTCTATCCTGAACTTTTCCCAGTGAAAGACTTTGCATTAACAACTCCACTTTTCTTAGCAGAATTTCTTGGTGGAGATTTCTTACATGAAGTATTAATAGGGGTCTTCTTTCAAAATCCACTTTCTACAAGTGTTTTACAGTCACACAAGGTATTTCCAACACAGTAGGGTAAAATTGCTCAGACAAATAATATACTCATCAGGAAATGTCATGCTGTGACAATATGTAGAAGTGTGTGAAAATTCAGGTCAAATTCAGCAAATAAGTTCAAAACCAGCAAAATGGAATGGACAAATAACATCTAAACATTTTATTTAAATATTTGTTAAATGAAACGTTTCAACGATGTCAAATTATTGCCTTATCTCATTAAGTTAGCTACTTTTTTAAAGAAACATTTTAAAGGTATTTTAAGGGTGAAACCAAAAAATATTAAATTGTTTATTTTATATTAAAGCTGTTGACCTCAAAAAATAATTTTAAGCAATTCCATGAAAGAAAGATTTTAAAAAAGATTGCAGGAAGTCATTGTGGATCGTGATCCCATCAATCTTTTGATTTGGTGACTTAATAGGAGGTAGGGATGGGAGGAGGCTATCTGCCCAGCTCTGATTATTACCACAGGCCTCCCCTTGATACTGTACTATGCAGGCAAGAATGGGTGACTGCCACAATTCATACTGGCACAGCAATAATGGCCATGATCTATCTGAAAAGTGCATGAAGGTCTTATCTAAGGACTGGTGCACAGGGAAAGAATATGATTTAAAAAAAAATACACAGCATTAACGTTTAAACGAAAGTTTTGTACTCATATAAGTAGTTCCACATATTTCAGCTACCCACAATATCTTAAAAAAATTATTGCATTGGTGCAATACCTGGAATGAAGTGCAGCAAATGTCAAGGACATTCATTTTAGCACTACTTCATGGGATGCCCCTACTTCATAGGATGCCCCAAGAAGAGACACGAATTAAAATCTGAGAGCAGATAGATGCATGAAAAATGGACCTGTTTTCCCTCCCTGTTCAGAAATCCTGACGCCTGGTTTCTGGCTGCACCATAACTGCTCTTGACTACATGGCAGTAAGCAAAAAACATGTTGAATGAAAAGAACAATGTTTAGTGGCTGTTTATTATCAGAGTTACAGCTGGTTTGCCTAGTGTGGAAAAACTCAGTCCTAAGTTATTTCCTTTTGTCACACTCCTCTCATGCCTACAAAGGCACTGTACTGTCCACAAGACATAGATATTAGCACACATTTGGATATCCTGACTGTATTCTTCTCTGAATATTATCCAGATAAATCATTCATTGTTTTTTAGAAGTTCATGAAAGCACAAATGAAAAAGGGGAAAAAAGCCCAATAAATCTTAGGAAAAAAATCTAACACCAAATACTATGAAAAGGCAGAAGGACTTTATGCCATTTGAAAAATCAAAGCACCGGTAAAGATCTCCATATAGCATCCTTCAGCCTATGTTGGTTTACCATGCTATCAGCAACACATCTAAACATGGGTGGAATTTTGCCCTCCTCACACCACACACGGACTCCTTACATTCTTAAAATAGACCGTAAATGATACACTATCTTGCACTCTCTCTCTGCATAGGACCATTTCACCCAGTATAGGTGTTGTCTGGCGTATAATCCAAAGGATGTGCTTTCCCCTTTGCAATCTTCCAGTTTACCCATTACTGAAACTTGTTCCACTGCCATAATTCCCATAAATCTAATTACCAATGTTCAGACCCAACTCAGCTAAGGCGGCAGGTATATCTGGCAAAAGAATGAAAACTGAAAAGAGAGAGAAATAAACTTTATCCAAGCCACTGACAATGATTTGTCAAGCCTACCCAAGCCTTGCACTCACTCAGTGATAGGAAGCAGCTAGACAGATCTTACACTGAATCCAGCCCTTATTCTGCGCTAGGGTTATACAATATATTATACCTTGAAAACAATGCTTATATAAGTAAAGTTACAGTGGACTCACATTTCATCTGTAGAGAAACAGCTGCTTTTTTAATTTAAAAAATCTAAATTAAATCATAACTTAAAAGCTATGTTTCGTCATCTACAGAACATGCCAAATCATATGCCTGAAATATAAAACTGATGCTGAAATTCTGGTAATATTTAACATGTTCTTTATGAAGAAAACATTCTTCTTGAGCTTGGAAACTGACTGAACAATAGCAGCTTTAGGACCTCCAAAGCCGAAGGCGTACAAAGGTTATGAGAATGTGTCTGCCCAAAACTACAAATCAAAAGAGTAACAACAATACCATATGTTACAGAACATAAAGTATCCTTCACAAACACTATAAAACCCCCACATATCTCTGCCTTGAGATTCCCACTGGCCAGTGGAAGGTTGTGTTTCATTACACTATCACCATATAAGAACATATTTTCTCCATTTTTAATGGCATGCCGAAAACCTAGTGGTACCACTGAATGACCTTTGGAGGGTTACGATTAAGTAGTAATGACAGAAGATTGTCTTTGGCCTAATACTGTTTAAAAATGCAGAAGCTGATTACACGAAGAACGGCTCCAGCTGGCTTTAAGCTGCAGTCAAAAGTGACCTTTATTGATGTTGTTAGTTTGTTTTATTTAATTTAGGGGAGGTGTATGGATTTGACCACTCCCATAAGACCCAGTTCTGGTTGGAGTATTTCTCTTCACACAGAAGTACTGTAGGTCCCTGTGTTCTAAGCTATTACAACAAGTAAAGAAATGGACACATCTAGACCGGCACTGAGACCCTGAACCCAAACAGGAGGGAGAGAGAACTAGTGACCCTCCTTGTTCAACCGCACAGAGCCCCCAGACTCTGGGCTTTATAACATACACATGGACCCACCGTGTCACCAGGTGAGGAGCGACTTGGGAGAAAGGCAGCTTCTCCCCCAGCTTGTTTCAGCAGAGGGAAGATTGCACTGGAATGCCACCATTTCCATTAACAGATTATTTCTTTTATTCCTTGCAAGAGAAAGGAAAGTGGCATGGGAGCGATGGTTTTCAAGCATCTACATGTCACAGATGTGCTGGAGCTGGCACAGTTTTGCTCCAGTGAAGGCACAGAGAATTTGGTCAGTCTTTCAGCACTGATTCCTGCAGTAATGGGATCTTTATGAAACCCTGAATTAAAAGCAGTAGATGTGGAGATATACCTGCAGTCCATTCAAGATCCCTCTAAAATCAATGAATTAAGCTCTACAGCAGTCCTGGGAGAGAGCACAATGAGACACAGAGGAGTTCAGGCTTTAAGCTGTAAAGTATCTGCACCTGGGGCCTGGGTTAAAGTGTGCACGTAACTCAGCCTCGTCTTATATGTAGCTCTTTGCTGAAGATCACCTCTCTTTTGAGAAACATTAATATAAAACTATCTTAAGGTTCACTAAACATAAACATAAACATCAAGCATAAACTTTATCAATAGCTCCCCCAAATTTTAGGAAGTATCTGGAATACTCTTAAATGTCTCTTTAACTAGAAGATAATGAATAATAAAACTGCCAGCCTCTCTTTCCTGTATCGATTTCAGAGAGATTTTCCTTACTCCATTAAAATTACCTTTTCAGATTCTCAGCAGGAACATTCAATCTTACTCAGCAGAACTTAATCACAGCCTATGTCTGGTTTACATGGAAGCTTAAGTAGACCCTTTCAATACGGTTATGAAAAGAGAAATTCCCTGATCTCCTGTACAAATGCTCCAGCCTCATACTAACTTGTGGATTGCTCACTACACTTTGTCTAATCAAAAGCAAAATTACACAAAGACAAAATGGAAAAGGTTTATAACTACATGAAATAAAATAGAGTGAACGTTCCTGCAGAACCCTTCTCAGTACAAGGTGCTCTTCCTCCCAGGAGGAGGAAGGCTAGAGGGGGCATTTACAGATATTCCCTGTAGTTCACTCTTATATCTGTTCTTGACTTGGCAATATAGAAAATTACAACTTCAAGCAATTAACAGGAATTAAAAGCGTTACAACTGTTGTGGGTTCTAGAGAGGAAAGCTTTTGCATGCCTATTTGGAGATGCCTGAGATCCAAGAGGTGGGCTGTAGTTGGAAAACCATGCGCAGGTTTCTCTGCAGCACAGAAGATCTGGAAGGAAATTTCTGTAAAGTTCAGCCAAGCCCAGCACTCCTCATACCCAGAGCACAACCACTGAACAATGTCCCCTTTCTTTGCCTCATGCCACATGAACACACTCATCTGTAGACAGGGCTAAGAAGAGACAGTGACAAGAAATCTTTCCAGGCTAGAACTTAAATCCTTGCATTTCTGACTGAACTGCAGATTACTGTGGCCATATGCTGCCTTTCCACAACAGGTGGAATACACTTTATCAGATCTGCCATTGCCAAGACAGCTATCTTTTTACTCATTTAAAAGATTTATGCCCCAATTGTCCTCCTTCTCTCAGACGGAGGGCTTGTCTATGTGGGAAATTTGGTGTGCAGTAAGCCAAGCCACAGATTTTCAGCAGACATGCTTTTCCACAGTAATGCTCTGAATGCATGCTTTTAGGGCCTAGTATTGTTACTTTTTTTTTTTTTTTTTAGGCATCCTGAAAGAATATATGGTTAGAAACTGGTGCAGAGAAGCTATGCAAAATTCACAGCCTCCCATGTCACAGACTGACTTTCTCTAGTGAAAGTTGGCATAAACAAGTTCCAATAAAACCACCTGAGAGGAAAAAAAAAGGTCCATAAGATGCAGCCTTTCTCTTCCTTGCTCTTCCCTTCTCTCTCTGAAAGATCTAGACCTTTCCCAGGTGTTACTGCTTCAGAAGTCTGGCAGACCACAGGCTTATTGCTGTGGTCTGTATTCAGAAAAAGAAAAAAAAATTAAAATTCAATATTCTACACCAGGTTAATGGAGCTAAAATACTTTGGGCCTACAAGGAAAAGAGGAAAGAGATTCCAAAAACTCAGATAGGACTGTTTCCATTGGAAAAATGCAGTTTCACCAGAATAATGGGCTCGCTCATCTCTGCCACACTGGTATAATATATATATAAATAATATAAATAATACCATACTTGGGAGAGTCATCAATATGATACAAATTAAGTGTGGCAAGAAAAGAGAACACAGAGCAGAGCGAACTGGAAGGGAGCTGGTACCTGCTCTGCAGGCAAGCGGTCTCTCGGGAATATGAACCAGGCTGGTGTACATGAAGTGCCTCAGAAATGGACGTCCCCACGATCCCTGTTCCCTCAGCACTTATTTTTGGACTCATGTCCCTGTCCCGCAGTTCACCTCACACAAGAGGGGAGCCGGGAGCCGAGCGGGCCCCGCTGGGTGCAGCCCCACTGTACTGAGGGAGCAGGGCAGGCCCCAGGATGGCGGCTGGGGTCGGCCAAGTCCAGGCCCTCAGGAGCGTTCACGGTGGCGAAGCGGGGCCGAGGCCAGGCCGGGACATCAAGTGGCACTGCAGACCCGCAACCCCCCGGCCTCGCTGGGGCAGGGAGGAGGGCCCAGGCTGGGCTGCAGTGGGGTCCTGGGCTGCAGGCAGGGGGAGGCTGTGGGGGCGGTCAGGGCCAGCGAGGGATGTCTTAGGAGCACTGAGGCTGTGGTGGGGCTCCTGGGGTTGAGGCCGAAATTCTGTGTCAGTTATGAATCAAAAAAACCCAACAATGGTTATAGAAATAACCCAAGTACACTGCTTTATTTTGTGAATGGAGTATCACTTCATAAATAATTATGAAGTCGTGCTGAGATGTGTGCAGTATCCCTAGGCAATGGCATTCATTCTAGGATGAGAGGTAATGGCCTCAAGTTGCGCTAGGGGAGGTTTAGGTTGGATATTAGGAAAAATTTCTTTACTGAAAGAGTGGCGAGGAATTGGAACCGGCTGCCCAGGGAGGTGGTGGAGTCCCCATCCCTGGAGGTGTTCAAAAAACGTGTGGATGTGGCACTTCGAGACATGGTTTAGTAGGCATGGTGGTGTTGGGTTGACGGTTGGACTAGATGATCTCAGAGGTCTTTTCCAACCTTTATGATTCTATGATTCTATGGCAGCGCTGGTGTCCCCACACACCAGTCTTACTGGTACTGAGGACAGGTTGAGCTGTGTGCCATTCAGACTGAAGAACTGCTTATTCTAATTTTTACCGCTTATTCTAATATCGAATTGCCCCTTTCCTTGCATGCTGTCAACCTAGTCTTTACCCCTTTCACAGAGAGATCCCTCCATCTGGAGCCACCTTTTGAATTTCTATCTGAGCCTGCCTGTGTTCTTGTTCAAACCTCACAGAAGAAGAGGCATCACAGGACAGAAAGTGGAGCTTTCATGAGGGGGGAAGCAAAAATGGGTGGTAAATGTGGAGTCTTTTCTCCAAGCCAGGCTGACATAAAGTGCCGCAGTCAGACCCAGGGTCAAGGAAGCCCCAGGGAATCCATCATGCAGGGTGACAGCAGAGCTCTTTGCCATGTCATGATCAGACAAACCCTTGGGAAGTATCTTCTTGTGCTTGCAGCCAAAAAATGGGTAGTTTGTCAGAAAAAAATCCCATCCCTCACTCCAGCTAATTGCATAAAGAAAAGCATAGACCAGGGTGGGCAGATTTACCATCAAGAGCACCCACATCCATTTAGTTTCAGTAAGAGGTAATTCTCTGTGTTGACTGGAGGTATTGCACTATCACATTTATGGCAGTGCCACATATGGAGAGCATAAGGTGTTGCTGTGCCAGTACTGTACATTATTATTATTTGTACTAGCACCACGCCAGGAGCCAGGTGCTGTACAACATAAAACAAAAAGTAATTCTGTCCTGTGGACAGGTTACAGACTAATAGCAAAGGTGACCACTCCTGACCTGGACAGCTTAGTCTAGATCAGGACAAAAGAGAACATGCATCAGATGTCATGGTTAAATAAAATATTTGTTTTCCTCACGGAAAGGGTCTTTGTCTAACAGAAGTCAGGATTACAATACTTGGAGACAGTCAGAGGTAAGGTGAGAAGAGACACCTTTATCACACCGTGTTTATTCAGGGTCCTTTTTGAAATACTTCATCAGAGACATAAAACTGCTGAAAAGCCTGACTTAGAAACCAGTTGTGAAAAGTGTAGTCGTGCAAGTGGTAGAAATAGCCATGAGTCTCAGCACAATTTTGCTCTGAGTAAATTCTTCATCTACAAACACACATGCAAAGCACTGCCTAGCTCATATGGTGGAAAAGCAAACATTATAAGTATATCTTAAAAGCCCAGTAAAGTTGTTTCTTCTGCAGGTGAGGATGGAAGAACACGTGCCCCAGCAGACAGCCAGGTTCTGGCTGTGCTTGCGTGTTAGGTCAGGCCTCAGCTTCTCCATGGAAATGGACCGAAAAATCCTTTAAAGAAAAGTGGTTTCATCATGTTATACTTACAGCTCTTTTCTGAGGCCTGAAAGTTAGGAGAGAAAAAGAATCCAGAATCAACATATTAGGTTTAGAGCTGCTTTTTTAAGTCAAAACTGTAATTTACCTAGTGTCCTTACAACAGTGACTATTGCCTTGCCATCTGCAGCAGCCAGGAAGTAAGCAGATCCAAAATCACTGCAAAGTGTCACAGAACAAGTGAGATCTAAATTTAAACAGGAGCAAACCAAGAGAAAAAAAGGGCACGATTAGTTATTTTTATGGGGAGAAGGTTGCTGTGACATAGGATAGTGCTTCAGACATAGATGGAAAGCTAACCTGGGATAAATGACATCAGGAAACTAAACCTGCCTCTTCAGGGTCTTGACAGTGATACCAATGTCAAGACCTGGCTCAATGGAAGAGGTGAAACATGGAAAACATTTAAATAATTTGCTTGACCTTTTTTTTTCCTTGTGTATGCAAATTTCAGATTTTAAAGTTTAAAATTATAGTGGAGTTTCAACATGATTAGCAACAAAGTATGGGATTAGGACTTGATTTTTACCTTCTTTGCCATAAAGACTTTCTGCCTCCTTCACAACTGGAAGGCAGCATTCAAAACCCCTAAGATAATTTCATCAAAACATCAGACCTTACAGGTAAATGAGGATGTTCTTTGTATTCTGTTAAGAAGATCCTTTTAGACTTGCTTTGCCAGAATGAAAGTGTTCATAACACAGGTCTTCCAAAGGTAAGCTATAGCAAAGAAAAAATATCCTCTTTTTTGAATCACAGAAAGCATGCCAAAAGCCTCCATCAAAAGCAACTAAAATTCATAATAACATATGCATATAACTTCAAAACCTGTTCCAGTTTTTTGGCCCATGTTGCACTGTATTCACTAAGAAATCTGAGTAAAAACCAACAGAAACCCTTGTAAAGACCTTTGTAAAAAACTGATTGGCATGCCTATCTTTTGATTTGGCTGAATGCAAAAGGGAAGTTTGAGAAATTTGGGTTTGGGGCAAACGTGCCGAGGAAGATCCATTCAAAGCCCATTACAGAGGCCCCTGGGTTTTGCTCTGTGGTTCCTCCCCCAGCACTCCCTTCATCTCGGTGCTTATTGTCATGTATCTCAACTCCGCACACAGGGTCCAAACCAATGAACAGCAGTTTCGCCATTGCCCCTATAGGTTGATGGATCACAGTCCTAGTCTTTTACCCTCCTAATCCTTTCTCACAGAGGGATGCCCTTAATTCTAATTAACTGAGTGCCTTTAGGTCCCTAGTCTGTGCAAAAGTCTTTTCAAAATTTGTACTGATAAAAGTGTCAGGAATGTATGTATATGCCAAGATCCTACATGGAAAATACAAGAATTTACTTATCCAAACACAGTCCTTGTGAGTATTTCTTGACACGTGTGAATCTTGCACTTGTAGTATAGAAACTGCAGGTTATTTGAAAATAAGTTGTGGAAGACCCTCCTGATAGAGTCTAATATTCGTTTTAAGATGATGGAGGCTTGCTGTGGCTAAAACCAAAATATTTGCTAGGGAAGGGTGGAGAAGGCAAAGGCTAAAAATTCAGATTTTTGAAACAGAGGTTCAAATGGTATAGAAATTATCATCTAAGTAGCCAAAAGATGAGAACAAGGATAGTACCCAAAAGACAGCCTCTCCAGGACAAGGCTTCAGGTGTCATAACTTAACATAGCATTGTCAAAGTTGAGATACCAAAGCACACACCTCCAGAGCAGGGCATCCTGGCAAGACAGCATTAGGGATCTGCAACTAGCATGACACACAATTGCCTTTGCAAGGTGGGTTGGAGTTAGCTCTCTGTGCCTTGAGAGAAGACTCCAAAACCTTTTGACAATGCAGCCCACATGACAGTCCCACCTGCTATCCCTCTCTGAATGACATACTTCCAAAGACTTGCTTTAGAAAAACAAACTAGCTACCAGAATCTAGACCTTTTTAAAAATACGTTTTATAATTCCCAGAGCTAGATCTCAACATGTTTACTCTTGGGATCTTGCCCTACAAGAAGTTCCTCATAAAACGCTGTTCCTAATGAACAATAGATATAAGAATCCGGCTGGGAATGAAATGTAGGAAACAACATCCATTTCCTAATGGTTTCCATAATCAGTGAAAATAACTTTAACAAAATACAGGTCCCCCCTCCCCCAGCGGTTCTTCCTCTGTGTGCCGAGTACTGTGGGTTTACCAAAGCCCCCTCTGCAAGCTGAATGAGAGCCCTAGCCTCTTGAGAGCCTCCCAAATCAACAAAATGTCCCCTCCTAATTCTTTCTCTGTTAGAATTTGTTTTGCAGGGAATTTATTTGCCTGTTTTGCATGAGCTGTTTGGCTGTAATCTCGGCAGCATGCAGCCTTGCCAGATTTCAGAAAGATGAGTAAACTTCTGAATCTGATAGTGACTTCAACAGAATACCAAAAAGGGGCTTCTTTGTTCTCCATAAATAGACTATTTACTTTGATCTGGTAAAATGAATTAATGAAAGGAAATTACACCTTCCAATTCTGTGTGTGCAGGAGAAAGGGAAGTGGGCTTAATTTTTGTTTGGTGTTATTTTTTTCCCCTTTTTCCAAGGATGGAGTGGGCTAAGGGGCATCCTTTAGTAAGTACAGCGCTCATAGAAGCAGACAGATCTTTTCTCTGGTAAAAAGTCTCCTCATAACACTGTAAGGTCCATGTATATGCAAGCAGTTCAGAGTTATTACAAATCTAAAATAGGAAGCTATTCACTTGATCTTTTGGTTCAATCCTATTAGGACCCCCCTGGAGCTCTAAATGGATACCAGCTTGTCACAGGCCTGTTGCTGTGACGACCCAGTCTTTACAGAACAAGAAAAAGAAATGATAGTGATTGGCAGACCTTCCTTGCCCTAGTATGTAACACAAAAGGAGACAAAATGAAGAGGAAGTCAGACTCTTATTATAGGTTTGATGCTTCTTAACCTTACAGCACCTTACACCTGGTAAGTGTCACCCTGCAAACTTAAACCCTCAGAAGTCTACTGTTACATTTCAGTATCAGATGTGAAAAGCTAAGTCAGGCATTAATTTACCCATCCTCTTGTTTTAGTTGATTGAAATGCAAACAGCATTCCTAGCAAAACTGCATCCACAGAAAGAAGAAATAAACACAGAGGGCCAAACCCTGCTCGCCATGCCCTCATAAGTAGGTTTATGGGTGTAAAAGCACTAGATCAAGCAGGATTTAGCCCATGGCATAAATGAATGAGTGGCTAGCAAAGCAAGGACTGCAAGAGGGAACTGTCTACGGCCCCTATTCGCCCTGCATGAGAAAAGAAAGAATTTGATAAATTCTACCATATGGTGCCATACTGTATCTTGCTAGCTATAAATAATAGTCTTTCTGTTTCTGGTTTTCTTTAGCTTTCCTTGGTAGCTGTGACAGATTTTCAGCAATGGTTATAAAAAAGTGCAAAATGCAGTTTCTCCACTTTTTTTCCCTTTTTCTTTTTTTGTGGCCAGCTAAACAAAAGAAAAAAGATCAAAAGAAAGGGAATAAAATAGGAAACTTCCCATTAGCTTAACAACATGAAGATCCTGATAAAGTCATTGTGATGTTAGAATATTGTAAATTCGATTGTTGCTATCAAGAGCTGTCAAAGAAAATGATTGCTTAAAGGTGATAGATATACACCTGCATTTGCAATGCCTGAGTTATGTCTGTACCTTATGCATGTTTTTCCCAAACTTAATTACAAATTTTATTACTATCACATAATAATCCTGAAAAAATCCTAAGAGCCAAATAGCTTTCTCATAGCACCACAGGGAAAGTTAATGCAAAACTTCTCTATTTTCATTACTTTCTGAGTTCTCTTAAAAGCAACAAAGTTTTTACTCATAAACTTTCAAACAGCATTTCTGACATTTGTAGTACCATCTTGTGTTTAAAAGTGTCACTAAACAAATGTTTGCTTGAATAGTCAGATGAAATCCAATAAACCATGATCCTTAATGATGGTATAAAAGTTTGCTGCATTAATATGCTCAAAAAAATGACATTCTCAAAAGATAATAAGGAAAAGTTAAATTAGTAAGAACAGAAAATCTGGCTATATTCTGAAATGGCTTTTTAATACTCTAAGTCACAGTTCAAAACATTAATTTTCTTGAATAAGCAAAGCTGAACTTTTAAAGGTTTGTAGAAAAGCACTTGTGCTTAAAATAAGATTCAAAACAATAGCACAGATTCTTAGCTGATATAAGCCATTGTAGCTCCATTGACTTCAGTGAAGTTACACTGATTTAAAGCAACAGAAATTCTGATCCAACCTTCTAAAAGCTTTTAGGCCTGAAATTCAGAATAATATACTATTGAGCCTTTTGGATGGTGCTTTGGATATTTACATTTACAGCTCTCTACCACTATTCCTCCCTAACCACTCATTTGCAAATTAACACCCACCTCCAAAGCAAAATGCAAAATAAATATGTATATGTGTTGCTATTATGGTAGGGATAAAAAAATTTTGATTCAACATTTCTCAGAGTTTTAAAAAGCAAGGAAGTTACCATGAATTTAATATTATATTTTCTTTTAACCTTTACACAACTTAATTTCCCACATACCTTAAAAAAAATTGTTTAATAGCATGTTGAATGGAGAAACACTTATGACCTCATATATATATATTGCCTGATGAAGTGTGCATCCATAAAAACAATGCAAGCTTTTGTACCTGGCACATACGTAAAAATTGCATAAAAAAGATTTGTTAGCCAGGAAAGGAAGAAAGTTACAGGTGTCAAAATTCTAAATTCTAAAAATATAATATTTCATTTTATTTGAGAGAAAGTATACTGGAATATACTGCTTTTTGTATACTGACAGTCTGAACTATCCCACAATAGGCATTGCTAAATATTGCCAATTGAGAAGATGAAACAAATGCTTATTTTACAGAGCTTTGTTCTTCTTTAAAAAACAAAACAGAACTTCTGTAATATGAGGAACAATAAACTGAAGCTATTTTTTATTTTCTGCGTAAGCTGAACTTATAACAATCTTTTTCTTACAGTGTAAACCAAGTTTTCATATGGCAACTTTGTAATCATAGACTGAGATTTTAAAACTGAAAAAAACCCTTCAATTTCTCTGAAACGAATGTATTTCTTTTGCTAATATTTCAGTAATTCAGCAATCAAGCCGTATTTTATACAGTTTTGTCACAAAGACAAATTAATTGTTTTGTTAAATTACCACCAAAAAAATCTAATATATTTACAAACTACTTATTACTAATGTACAGTATTTCAGTAAGGAGAAAGGGAAAACATTTAGCAGTTCCTCTTTTGAGTAAGAGACAACTGACAACACACATTCATGACATAGGTTTTAGTTTGTTTTTAATTAATACATATGGAAACAATGTTTTATGAAAATCTATTTATTTTTTGTATTATTAATTTATTTTTTGTATTATTTTATGAAAAAGTTTAAAAAATAAAGAAAGCAGTTGTACAAAATGGAAAGACCAGGCACAAAGAATCTAAAATCTGATCAGATTTTTGTTTGCATTCTGCACAGCAAGAATCGTTTGTCCTATAAGTATAATACTTTACAAGGCATTTGGTAATACCTTTATTTTATTACCATTATTGCAGCATGATAATAGCAGTTAGTAGTATCAAGTTCCCCTGCATTTTCTTCCTTTTGCATAGTTAATATTATCAGCCTTAAATACATACCAAAATACCAGAGTTATAGAAGCATGCTGGGTGGGTTAAACCTCTAGTATTTTTCCTGGGTAGTACAAGTTGGAGAGTAGTCCCTGGAAGAATGAAATTTGTCTCCTTTTTGTGGGATGAGCAGGGGCTTTGCACCACCTCCTGGTGCACTGGGGAACAGCCAGAGACCAGGGCTCGCTGACTGATCCTTTTCCTCTTCTGTTTTTCTCTTTTTCCCTCAATTTTCCCCTTATTTTTTTCAGCTCCTCTTTAAAACTTAGGACCCAATAGCGCCAAAAGCCCTTATCCTGCCTGGCTGTCCCCAGTCCCCTAGAACACACAGATGGAGCAAAGGGTCTTTGCATCCACCCTCTTGCTGCCCCTCCGCAAGAATACCTCTGCGGATAAAGCCAACAGTATGCACATTGCTGATTTAACACAGACCCCGGTCTGGAAAGCACGGAGACCCCGGAGGGATGGAAACTCCCCGAGCTTGCAGTAAGAGGTGCGCTCCGGACTGGCGGTGCTGGGTGGCATTGCTGCCGGGTGTCAAGTCTCGACAGGATTGTTTGAGCGGGGCCTTTGTCGCAGCCCTGTGCCCTCGGCCATAGCTGCTCTCAAGCTTTCATCAGCCTGGGCTGCAGATTTCTAGATAAACCCCAAACGGTCTGGTCTGAGGGCTTGCAAAAATGAAGAGGGATATTCCTGGGGGTTCCAGTGGGCTTTGGACCAGGCCCAGAGCTAATAAACTCCCAGCAGCAGACCTTTCCTGGGACAGGCAAGTCCTGCCTCCTGTTATGCTTGTTGGACAGCATCCTAGATAGGTCTATGGGGTTTCTGCCACAGAAAATGTATTAAACAGAACAAAAGGAAAAAATACAAAATCCCAGAGCTCCTGAACTGAATCCTTGTCTCTTGTACTGACAGAGCCACTGTGAGATGGCGATTTGGCCCCATAAGTCCAGCAAAAATCTAGAGCAAAACAAAAGAGCTAATAAAGGGGTTTCATTGTCTGTTTGGCTTCGTACTCCCAGCTTTAAAACAAAACAAGACACTACCACTATAATACCAGAAAAATAAATGCTTTTATTTCTTAGGTTCATAAAACACTCATTACCCATAATTAATCATAATGACATGCTGTATTCAGGCCTCTAGCAAGGTTCCGGCTGGAAGTGTAAAGAATTGGCTTCTCACAGCTTCCAGTCCTTTACCCAGTATGTTCTTCAGGATGCAAAATTGATTATCCGAAATAGAAATCTCTTAGTTTCCTTTGGTTTCATTGTGTTGAAAAACCTATTGGTTAGTTGTTAAGTCTCTGCATTTTCCACTTCCCTTAAAGAGCTGGCTATTTAACTCCATTGAAGTTAATGGGTTTACACTACATTGAAGTTAACCTAGAATCTACAAAGTCATTAAAAGCTTGACCAAAACTTGACCTGACCCTCACTAAAAACTTTGGGCCACTACTGAGTTCGTTAATAAATTATGTATATCTTAATACTATCTCCTCATAACAGAACCTGTGATATAACATATAATATGGATTGTAATGCAATCTCTCCTTGTCAAAAGAGCAATTGATATTATTTATAAATACGATTCTGAGATTTAAAGTAAAAAAAATACCATAAACACTTTAATAGTAAACTTTCAAGGCATATAAACCCATACAAACATCTTTGATTCTAAAAGTAAGAGTGGAAGGAGAAAGCAAATGTTACTGTATATCCATCACCCCAGCCAACTATGACATTTAAACTAAGAGTACAATTCTGCTGGAGAGATTTTGTTCACCCTCACATCACTTACTTATACTGAACTCTGATAATGGGAGGTTGGTGCTTGATCCAAGGTCTATTTAGTCAGCAGTTTTCTACTCATTTCAGCCTACAGGTCGAATTGGATCAACCCCCAGGAGACACCATGCCTGTTGGCTTCCTCTATTCCATGCGTGATATCAGGTCTGTAACAGAAAAACACCCACTGCCTCCTGGAGTAATTTCTACTTCCTTCAAATTGGCTCCACACAAAGCATATATACCTGTACCAGCTTGCTCATGCCAGCGGCTCCCTTCCCCTTGTCCTCTGAGGAGGGATAGTCAGTCTGGCCAAGACAATTTTGAGCATCTCTGATATGAACCAAGTTATTTTCCAAAGCCCAGGGAACTGAACAGACAATAGCTGCTCGCATACTTAAGACAAGCATTCTGCTTTCTGTTTTGAAAAATCTGACCATGAAGTGTGTTCGATGTTGCAGAAGTAATCACTACTGACTGCTCCTCAACAGGGCATTTACACAACACAAGCAGGACACCTCCTTCTCACATGCTTCAAAAAATGGGTGTGCTCAGACAAAAGTGGCAAACCTACAAAAACCTTCCCAAGTCTGAGTGGACATCATCGTGATTTCCTCATAGATATGGTCCTCAGAGTTTAATAACTGTAATTTTTTGTGAGTGTGAAAAGACTGTGTAAAGGTTTATGGATTTGCTGGAGAAATCTGAAACACACTTAGAAAGAAAAACTCTAAAGAAAAAATTCTCAATAAAATTCTGTGGGCCAGACTGTGCTCACTTTCTGCTGAGCTTACTACAGTGGTAAGGCTGTCAGTTATGGCTCCCTAACACATCCCCATGGGCTGCTCTAGCTTTCACCAGATGGCAGTGGTGCCTCAGGGACTATCCATCAGATGAGGTTAACAGCAGGCTCTCTTCCCCTCTCCTGACATGCCTACCAAATGGGGGACTTTGGGGAGCAAAGCATTGCACCTTCTTTATCCTATTCAAGACTCTCCCATTTCCTATGGTATCCACAGCAGAACGTTAAAGGAAATCTCTAAATCCATAGGACTACCTGAACAACAAATAATGCTAAAAAATAAGGGGTCCTGGCAGTTTTTGTAGTTACGTCTACAGACTTCTGTAAAATGCCATAGAACCCTTCTGTTACTAAACTCAGGACTTTTCTATAAACACCAGGACAAAGAATAGTGACATAGCATCAGAGCTTACGGACCTGGTTTTGCCACAAGCCCTGTGTTTGGGCTAAGCCATCTAACCGGTCTGCATGACGAGCACAGTAATTCTCCTTTAAATAATGTATGATGGAGTTTAATTCAGTTGTCACCTGCACAGTGCTAAGGGTGGTGAATATCATGGAAATATCTATCTGAACGTTTGTACAAAATGTACATTCTTGGCGTATAGGCAATATTTATATTCGTGATTGTGGAAACAGATGAGTTTCCAGCAAGAGATTTCCATCCACTTCTCCTCCCAGCCTTTCTGTAGACCCCATCACACTCCACACTCATTCATAAACTCACATTTATTTTGGTTACAATGAATAGCCTGTCGTTCCTCCTATGTAGCAATCAGAGCAGTTTTCCCAGTTCCATTCTCACTTTCCTCCACTAGTTAAGAGTTTGCGGCAGGTGGGACTGAGAGGACTCCAACAGTAAATCTTGCCTATAGGTAGTAGGCATGGACAGATTTTTCACTGTGACATCCTTTTACATAATGAGCTAAAGGGGGTGTCAGGACACCGTGTGGGGAAACCCTAGCAAGAAACTGCCAGTCAGCACACATGAATTTGCCCAGAAGTGACAGAGTCCAGCCAGGAGGTGCAGACCAACTCCGTTGTCACGGAGAAGAATGGCTTGGGAAACAGTACTTCAACAGGCAGGCAGATGAACACAAGCCATTTTCTTCAGAAAGTTGCCTCTTACCCTCTAGTGGACCAAGAGACCAAGCAGATGTTACTGGATCTGTTGATCTGGTCAAGGAATATTAAACTATATGTGTATATCCAGAGAGAGACAGAGAGAGAGAGAGAGAGAGAGCACACACATACTTTAGGTGTGCCCATGAGAAGCACATATGTGATCTGCCACAAGTATCTTGCTTGTACTAGAGCTCTGGTAAAAGCTGAAGGTTTTCCGTATCCATGCTTAGCAGCTGTACTGTTACGAGAAATGTTGGCTCCAGTGGCACTTCCTGCTTCTCTAAGTGGTGGAAGGTGGGCAGAGAACTGCCTGTGGTTTGTGGGTTGAGACCTGGTACCACCTCAGTCCTTCTGAGACGTGAGAGACAATTATTCTCTTCTGTGATGTGAAATGTAGTCTGAGGCACAGGAGAAGTCTCCTCTGTTAAAAGAAGCACAAAGCAAAAGGAAAGGGCTGGCCAGTACAGGTTCTGCTTATATGCTGAATTTATATTCTTGCAATGCTGAATTTTGAGCCACAGCTTCATCCCCACCTTGCCAAAATCCTGCAGCTGTGCAGACATACATGCTGTACTGCACAAGCAAGGGAGACACATTTTTAATAAGTTGTTCTGACATTTCTACACTATGGCATTTGTATTTATTACAGCAGACCATCACAGTGCACATTGCAAATCAATAAAGTGAATGTGAAGCTGTTCGTAGCACTCAAAGCCTTGTCCATTACTGTAAAATCCAGTTGTTTACAGTGCAGTAATGAGGCACTTGTAGACCTCACTCAAATATGGCTTTCATTCTCCAGCATGGTCAAATGCCAACATGCTGTACAATGGTTCCTTTGTGGATCAGCTATATCCTGATTTAGCTTTGGATAACACTACAGAAGTCAACAGGGTTGTAGCTCGCTCACATCATCAGGTAAAGATAAATTAAGCCAAAACCTCAGACCCAAGCAGTTTCCAAAATAAGGCAACTTTTGGCTTGGATCCCTTTCTATCAGGAAGAAGAATTTAAAGAGCAGAGAGGGAACACAAGGAGAAGGGGTGTGGAGACAGGAAAAATATGCCATCTCAGCCATGCATTGGCAGCTTCCATAAGAAAGGTCTTGAGCACAGGTCAAAAACATATTTCACAGCTTCTTTAGCTGAAACAAAGCCTGAGCAAATGTTTGTATTTCATTTCCTAAAATTACAGACTGATTCTTGCACAGGACAGGCTGCAGAGACACTTGTTGATTCTCTTTGCCACGTCTCTTTGCCACGTCCCTTGTCCCTTCACATATCCTGGGTTGTTGAGTGATCATTTAGCAAATATTCTGGAGAGCTACGCTCCATCTCTATGGAAACAGGTAAACATTCAATTGAGGAGGTTTTTAAATTATTATTACTATTCCTTGTTTTCACATCAGAAACATTAACCCTTTTGGGGAAGGGCTTGCTGACTGCAAGTGGAGTAATTTCATCCCAGGTTTCCAAGAAGGAGGCAACACATTCTGAATATGACTTTTGGTTCTTTTCCCACCAGCATGACAAAGAGCCTGTAACAGGCATGAGGTCTGAACAGCTACTGTTTTGGGGGCAGTCTGGTGTTGCACTGGGAAACTTAAAACCCAAAGAGCTGGTTTGCTTACAGATCAGAGAGATATCAATGAGATGCTATGAGCAGCACAGGCTGCTCAATAGGGCTTAAAATAGGGCTTTGCCCTTCTCTCAAGCATCCTCTATGATCACATTAAAAGCAAAACCTGAAGCTTGTAGTGGGGAAAAGGAATAGATGGAAGATAGGTATTCTGAATTCTCTGTTTGTCCTCAAATGCTCATTTCCTTCTGGCAGTTACTAATGTCTTCAAAATTTTCCACCTATACTTTCTCTCTTCAAATTTCACCTTTGTTCTTCTTTTTTCAGTCTTTTTTCTCTCTTTTCAGTCTCCCTTTTCCTGCCAAGGATTTCCCTTTCCACAGCTCCCTTAGCTCTTTTCTGTCACACCCAGCTCCTCCAGTGGCCCTTCCCTAATGGACCTCACTCTACTCACAGTCCTTTGTTGCCTCCCTGCAGCAGCAGGCTTTATTATGCTGCTGTTCCTAATCCCAACCCAAACTACCTGTTTTGCAGCATCCCAGCTCTGGTGCAGGGCCAATTCAGAATAAACAGCCCAAGCAGGCTACACCAGTAGCTGCTCAGTGGTGTGGCTAAGGAAGCCAGATTGATCTTCCCAAGTGCAGAATGGGAATGGCTCTGCCTGGATCAGGGGTGCAAGAAGTTTCCTGTCATGTCTGAGAAGGAGAAGTAACAGGGTAGGAGAGAGGATCTGTAAACCATTACAAGTTCCTCTGTAGGAAAAGCTAGAAGCTTAAGGAAACTGGAGAAAGAAGCACTTTTGCTGGGATGGTCATGGTTTCTATTTTATTATTTTGTTGTGGTGCAGCAGTCGGTTTTTCACCAGGTTAAGGCTTTCGCAGATGCAGTGGATGTACTTCCGTAACAGTAGGTCGTTTGACCTTTTGACTATGCAGATTGATTTTGTGAATCCAACCTAAGCTGCCAAAAAAACCCAAATAATTTTATTTAGTTTTTCTTTTGGATTCAAAAAAGTCTGTACTAGCTGATTTGTGCATGCTCAGGGTTAATGTGCTCCTGCAGACTATCTGCTTAGCACCCAGCCAGCAAGGCTGGTATATCCCATATGCATCAGAGTACCCACACATGCATCACCTGTCTGTACAAGATTTCCAGCAGCCTGGTCAGAAGAGCAGCAAGAACCTCAAGCCCTATTCAAGCTACAACACTGGGCAGAAAGAGAACATGGCCTTGCTGAGCTTCATTCAGCTTCACGGAGCCACTCTAAAGCATGTAGATACCGATAGCTTTCATTCCCAGCTCCTCCAGACGGTCTATGACAATTGAAGCTATGACTGGCACAAAACTTGTTCAAGAGCATGCAAAGCTAGCCCTGGAGTAGAAAGGTTGACTGACACATTTTGTGAGTAGCACTTACTTAATGCTAAACGTAGGAGGCTGTGCAGCAGCTTGAGTTATAGAGTATTGTAATCATTGCTATCATGCAGAGTAGAGAGGGCGAAGGCAGGACTCATCTGACCACTGACACACTGAGCAGGTAGCTACATCAGCAAGGCTAGAGCTTCAGTGACAGCTTCAACCAGTGAATGACATGACTGTCCCCATGTCAGCTCCTTGTCTGAAGCCATAGTATTTCTCAGAAGTCAATAGCTAGGCACGGCTGTCTTTGCAAATTTTTACAGGGTACTTACAAGGAATTGCTGCTTTATCTGAAATTACTCTGTTGGCTTGCTCTAACTCCTTTTTGGCTTTATTTGCTAATCTGCATATTATAGTAAATAATTTATTTTAGACAATTTAAAAGGATGTGGGTTTGGAATCCCCTACAGTTTTTCTAGACTTACACAATCTACAAAATTTACATTTTATTCAGCAGCTCCTAACGAGCTGCTTGTAATTGGTGTCTGAAGTACAACTTATTTCAGCCACTGCAAAAGCTGGGTTCTGAATGTGAGGACTTGGTGTATTGGACGGGAAGCAGCAAATCCTCCAGCTAATGGGTTCCCTGTGTTACATCTACCCTGACTTGGTATGGTCACGTCAGAAGGAGCCCTACTGCCTTAGAGCCATGCTATTCTGTTTCGCAAATCCACACTTCTCTAGTGTGTACAAATAACAAACTCCCTTGCTACCACTCCAAAAATATTTAACAGCAGCGGCTCCAGGGATCGTTCACATTACTGAAATGTAATTAGTCCTACAAGAAGTGTAGGAACATTTACTAGTCTATTATATTAGCATAAAGAATAATTACACTGCATGGACTTTTTTTTTTTTGAACACAGCTGTAGAAGTACATATTTTGCACTGTCAGCACACGGAAAGGCAGAGAGATTTGGTAAGCCCGCAGACAAGTGTTTATTTGACTCATGGGAAGAAGAAAATATTCAAGGTTTATAAGTATCCCGAAAAAGGGACAAATGTGCTGCAGCAATTCAACAAAGTGCTTATTCTAATCCTTATAAATATGCACCACATGTATCTTTTATAACTGTTATGTTTTGCAGTATTTAGGCAATAGTCAGTATTGAAGGCTTTGTCAGCTATGCTTCAATGGATTCATAAAAGCACCTTCTGTTTAAAGAAAGAGGATTTCATAGTTATGGGCAAAATTGTAAGTGCTGTCAATGACTACATTTCATCTCATTGATTTACACTGTGTAGGATGATTGCCTGATCTGAATCACATATGCCAGAGACGTGCCACATTCAGTGCAAAACAGCCGGATTTCACAAAAGAAATGAACTAGCAAAATCCGCTAATTCTCAGTGCGGCGACTCTGTCCGTGAAAAGCTTACAGGGTTACGCTGAGATGATCTCAGCAGTGCAACAGTGAGTGGAAACTAGCAAACTGCAAGTCTTCAAATGATGTCTTACAGCTGCCTGGGGCCAAAATACACCTACTTAATTAGCGGGTGTTCAGTTTCAGTGTAGAACATTGTTGAAAAGAGACCTTGGGCTGGGACAACCTCTAACTACAGCTAAGCAGAGGGCATTTCAAGAAGTAACTTGCAGATTGGGGTGGTTGGCACTGTTAGCAAAACACTACCAAAACCTAACTGTTTATGTTTGCTGGGGCTCGTTCTTGCCCTGGTTGAATTGTCTGTAAGGAGGGAGGAAGTGGATGAGCTATAACCTGAACTATGTAAGTGAAGTGGTTTGTGCAGCAAGGTAGAATGCTGTTTTGCACACAGTGCCTGTGTGATTATAAACAGCCTGTATTTGGCACTGTAGGACTGCTCGCAGCCCTGCGTTTTAGCATATTAACTTTCTTTTCTCCTCCCCTCTGGAAACCCTCTGGGTAATACGTGTTAAAAAGGTCATTGTCTTCTGGGGATTTAATAGTTTAGGGCTGAACTCTGCATGTGTTAAGTTATGCTTGTTGCATACCTTACTGGAACTTTGTTACCGTCTTCGCAATCAAAAGAGGCACACACTCCACCTGAAGTGTGCTAACAGTGGCAACTGAGAAGGTAGAGATTTGGTTCGCCCTGCAATTCACAGCATAGATCAGATGCAGAGACCACATTTTCTCTCCTGACCTCTTTCATATTAGTCCCCAAAAGTTACACTTCTATTCCTCTATATTAATACATGAAATAAGGGCATAGTCTGGATAGTCCAATCAAGATTTAGTTTTTATTTCCTCTCTCTCAAACAGGGATTCAGTCTGTGAACTCCTGTGGAGTAAACACAGACCTCTTTCCCCAAAGTACGACATTAGAGCAAGCACAGAGTGAGGTTTTGTGATCACTTGTAATAGCTGAAAATTTCAGCTTAGAGATGGGCTGATTATTTGAAGTGTGCACTGCAAAAAACTTTCCATAAACCAAAAGCATCATAACAATGGGACACAAAATACTTTTAGCACAACTGAAACCTTTAGCATATGAGAAACTTGAAGAAGTTGGCCTGGATTTAAAACATAGAATATAAGCCTAAGCAGACAAGAGGTTAACTCAGAGCACAGAAGAACAGGACAAAGGAGCCTGAGCAAGGTCAGAGGAAGGTAAAACCTCCATGCAGCACAGCGGAGAACCATGCTGAGTTTGAGTCCCAGAGGCAATACAGATGCACCAGTGCACATGTTAATAAGCTTCGTCTCGGTAAAAACTATTAGCACGGGCACAGCCTCCTGCTATACCAATTATTCTGCTTTGAGCACTAGTTTAGTTTCTCCAAGGTGCTCCATTGCAAACAACAATCATGCCCTCTGCTCCTGCTCCCTACACAGCTACTTTGCTAGCAAATAAACCTATGCTATGCAAAAAAAGGGACATGGCTTAGCTGTGGCTCGGCCTCGCTTCCAGTGCTTGCTTTGAGGATCCCAGAGCTGTAACAGCTTGGACTATGTCTGAGGAGCTCCCCAGGGCTTTTTTGCCTTGACACGTTGAGGGTGACGGATTGAGGGTGACAGAGGGTATGGATTGGGAATGCTAGCAGGGGCCCTTGAAAAACCACAGAGCCAAGGCTGAACAGAGCAGGGGGCAGGCAGCCAGCTGTTTGCAAGCAGAGACTGCTCACCTTTACCCTCACCCTGCACGTACCTGGTCAGCCCTGCCCGACGCTGGGTTTCCTTTGTGGGCTGAAGGCCTAGGAGCCAGGACCTGCAAAGCAAGGGTAGTGCTGGTGTACCTGGCAGCTGCCCTGTGCCTGTAAACCCGTCACTGCCGCAGGAATGAGTCTGCCCGCAGGCTTAAGCAGCTGCTGCCCAGCCTCCAACACAACAGGACTTGCGCTGGGTCACATCTGCCCCAGCAATGGTTTGGCTGAACCGGCTGTCTCAATGCACCTCCCATGTTTCTGCCCTCTGCCTCATATCTTTGGTAGTGTCAGCCCAGGGATTCGTTGTGAGGTTGTGGAAGTCCCCAGAGAAAGGGCTGAACTCAAACAGAGGGCACACCATGGCCAAGTACATCGAAAAGGGCTGACCCTTTCCAGACCCTGGCATCAGTGACTGCTCCACTGCCCCATGGAAGTCACCTGGGGAGGTACGAGATGCAGCCAGGGAAGAACATAAGTTCTGAAGCCAAAGAAAATAAAGCTTTAATCATAATTATAAGGTTATTGTATGACATCACAAGAGATCATCAGGAAGTTTCCAGTGTCTTTCTCTTCAGACTTATTATAAGTGAGCTAACTTCAACTGAGTTTTCCATGAATTATAAGGCTTGCTTGGGGGACAATTACATCTCTTTGATGTGTTTTATGCTGGCATGATTGATATATATACACCAGCCTTAACTTCTTAATGCAGGGGTTTTGGCACAGTTCAGGAATCAATTCTCCTGGTCCCACTCAATTTACATTTAAATGTAATAACCAGTACTAAGGGTATTTTTCCTGCACAAAGGGCCAGATGCAGAAGCAGGTCTTAGATGTCTGAAATTAGATTTTGGCACTGAAACTTAGATCCTCTTGATCATTTTGCAAAGCCTCTGGAGGTTACGGGATGAGAGATGGGGGAGCAGCAGGAGCAGCAAATGGCTGCTGCATCAGACAGACTTCAAGGCTCAGGTAGCATGTCGGTCCAGTAGCATCACTTCTTCCAAAAGATGCTGTGAATTCATCCCATCTCTGCTGCTATCCATTTCATCCTGCCATATCCAGAAAAGTCTTTTTGTCTCTCAGAAAGGAAGACAAGCCTTTTACCCCAGCCAGCCCCGGGCGGGCACACTGTGGTATTAGGATCAGGGTATAGACTGAACCATAAAAAAATAGGCACAACTACTCACGTTCTGAGGTACTGCTGAAGCATAAGGAGCTTCCTACTGGATGTGAGTTCAGCTGAAGCACAGTATTCACACTACTGACCAAAACAGGCTCAGCATGTGGAGAATTCAGCCAGAGATATTGCTAAATATAGGGCACATGTTGCACTTTTCATGGAAAGGACATTTCTTGCACCCTTTTATGTATCTCTTTTCCTAGACGTTACTACCTAGTCATCACAGCTGTGAGCCAAGACCCTACTGTGCTGAGCACAAAACTTCACCCTGTGCCTGCCACAGGCACAAGTGCACAAGTGTTCACAAACCAGGCATGCTCTGCATGTGCTTGGACCAGACGGCAGGGTGAGCATCATACCCATCGGCACAAAGCAAGTACAGTGTTACCTTGTGCTAGGACTCGTTCTCCCTGTTGATCTGTGGCTTCTTCAGCTGGTGATCTCTCTTTAGTGAAGTATTCTGCCTGTTGAGTTTTAGCTCTGTTGAGCCTTTTGACTTTGGCCATCCTTGAAAGAAAAGCTAGGTTAGCTTTCTGCTTTTAATTTATCATCCTGTTAACTGTCCAGGACCTTGTGGATTACAGCGCTACAGGTTTTCTTTTTCCTCAGTGCCTAGATTGATAAGGAAAGAATAGTGTATATAAACTGTTCTGCCTGGAATGCATATGGTCTTCTGTTCCTCTCAGCAGAAGTGCTGATATGCCCAAATCCAGGAGAACAAGCCCCCATGGAGTGAGTCAATGACAAGACCTCCTTGAGGATGTGTTGAGGAATCAAGGAAATTAATTCAGGTTTCCAAAACATTTCTGAAATACAGCAAACAGCAAGAAGGTGTCTTGGCAAAGGCACAGGTCAGTGGGCAGCTTCCCCGCTCCTCCTGCACTGCCCCAGCCTTTAACACCTTCTTGTGCTTTGCAGGAAGCCATGCTGGTCCCCCTTCCAGAAAGTCACTCTGGTTACCTGTGCACAGTAGAATGCAATGAAAAATTTTTGCTTTTTTTTCTTCCAAACCACTACAGGACTGTTCCCAACCTTCAGCCATTGACTGACTTCAGGCTTGAACCAATGCCCAAAATAGGTATGGGAAATGATGTCAGCCTGGGCTGAAAATGACAGTGTTCAGATGGCCAGTGCTGGCCAGGACTTGGAAGGAGATGATCTAATGGTCCTTTACCAACTGTAAAATCAATTCATCTATTATGATGGTAATGCTGATAATGATTCCTCAAAAATTGCCCATTATTTCTTAACTGTCTGTAGCTCAAAAATATCCCCTTGGAAAATTTCTTAGGCTGAATCCATTGATTTCAGAAAGGGTGCTGCTGTTTCCCACAGTTTGTGGAGGAAGTGGGAGAGGATTACATTCAACAATTTATTGGACTCTGCAGTGGTGCTGGTCAAGTTCATTAGGTAATGAATACTGCCTGCTGATACTTAGCCTGCAGGAGAAAAGGTCTGCCACTGGTAGGAAGTTCATAACCTGTTAGAGAAAAAACAATACATATCCTAACAATAGATTCAGGAAATTATCACAGGCAGGAGCATTCTACTCAGAGGACATACATGGACGCAGAATGGCATGGGAGGGAAAGAAGGGCAGCACAACTGAGGCCAAGTAACTTGGGAATGGTCCAGGTCCATTGGGCCTGGTCTTAGATATGGGGCTAGGTAGGAAGCAATATGCAAGTTGGATGACAGTGCAAAAAGGCAGGCTCTGCCACATGCTTGATTTGACCTTGAAGGTAGCAGTTTCTTTTCCCATCCCATCTGGCAATTCACCATGGCCAGAAGCAGAGGCAGGCTGAAGGCCCCTGTGGTGCCATGAGTGGGTCCCACACCTGGACTACATTGAAGGTCACTCTGTTTTTATCTTGGTCAGTGAGCGGAGGAGCCTCCCTTCTTCCTGGGCTGGGCTGGATGTCTGGTTCACAGCCGTCGGTGGTGGAGCCAAATGCAACCGCTTGAAGAAGATATGGTTTGCAAGAAAAGTATGAAACTGCTAGGTATTAAGAGGAGCAGTGAGCAGATGAGGCAAAATGACGAAATGAAAGCTGGTCTAATAGCTAGAGTACTAATAACCAGAATACAGTATTCAGGGACTGGGTACCAGTTCCTACTATCTGCCGCCCACTTTCTTATGTCCTAGGGCAAGTCACTTTGGATCCCACCGTCTGAAGTATTTAGGCATTTCATGAGCCTTCTCACCTCAGTTTCCCTTCTGTAACAGGGAGTAATATCCCTTTCTTACCTCTCAAGCAACTTGCAAGAATAAATATGTCAAGAATTATCTGGAGCACGGGTATGGGATGATGCACATTGGTAAATACGTCTGGGCTTTTCTTGGTTGAGAAGCACATGCGCCGTAAGTGCATATGGGCACTGGGTGTGTGGAGCCCGGCTGGGCCCCGCGGGACCACGCAGCCCCTGCATGCCCTGGCAGCATGCGTGGGGGGGCTGGTGCCACAACGTGGGAGATTTACACCTTGGCTGGCTCCACAGTAACGTCCTTGTGCACACAAGTCCTCACTGTACCTGCAATGTTCCCTGCAGGGCTGTGCTATTAATTCACATCCCAGCCCCATGTGCAGTAATTTTTCCACAGAGACAAGCCCCAAGACAGATGTGAGAGTGGAAATGTAAGGCAGGGTAAAAATTAAGGCCAGCTGAAGCAACAACGTGGGGGGAAAGGAGGATTGTGTACCCCTTCTCCACTGCCATGTGCAGGACTAGAAAGGACTCCTGCAGTCCCTTCAGAGCTCTCTCCTCCCTGTGCCTGAAAATGTCAGGGAATCAAATATTGTGAGAGAAACTTTCATGAATCAGTGTAGACAACGTGGAAAAAGATGGAAGGATTTGTTTTCTCCTGGCTTCTTAATGCAGAGCAAGCTGACGATTGCTACAGAATTGAGCAGTTGGCTGCGGTTTGTGCCCATGGGCTCGCACAGCAGCACAAGGTCGGAGGAAGAGAAAGCGAAGGCGAGCGAGGAGGAGACACAGAGTAAAAGCACACCGAGGGAAATGCATATTAGGCAAAAAGAGAAAGTGGGCATGCCTGTTGTGAGTGAGTGTGCGGCTGTGGAAAGGGGCACGTGCGAGACAGAGGGAGAAAGTAGATGAGGGACCTGCCAGTGGCAAGTGTGAAGATGAACACCCAGTAGTGACAATGATGTTCTGGCCAATCAATGATGCTTGATGCATGGGGGACAGGATAGATGTCATTATTCTACAAAACCATATACAAGCAAAACCAAAGCCATCTTTTTTAAATGAAAATGAAAGAGAAATGACAGGGGAAAAGCAAAATATTTGTGAAATGATTTAAACAAAGAGAAGTAAATCCAAAGAATATATTTTTTTTNAACAATTCAATGCGCCTTGACATTTTAATAGCCTGCCGTCCTAGTGAACACAATCGAGCTGAGCAGTGAAGCAAAAATCATTAGGTAAGCAAGATAATCTAAACGAAAAATCAGCCTCAACTGGCTTCCCACATCTGGGGCACATCTGGGCAGAGGCTACCCTTTCCCACCCGCTTCCGAACAGGAATCCTCTCCTGGGAAGAGTGTCAGGGAAAAGAGGGGCGTCCACGGATTTATTG
>VZTL01021747.1:115102-127805 GCA_013400535.1 Scopus umbretta
ATGATGTACTGTATAGTTTGCGAGAGAAGAAAGAAAAAAATCAATCCGTGGCAATATCTGATGTGCCTCTGTGTAATAAACTGCTCTGCAATTATATGAACAAGGTGGTGGTGGTGACGAGAGGTAGGGGATTTTTGTGTCTCCAAATGTGCTGGGTTTGTATCATCCTGTCACCAGTTGTTCAATATTGTGATACTGAACAATCTCCAGTGTTTTTCCCAGTAGGTCAGTGAACTTATTTTCTTATCAAGCCTTAAGGCAGGTGCAGACATGAGGAAGGCATTTGCCTTTGTTTTTCTCCTTCAGCCCAGCCCAGCAGCTCCTTAGTATGCGGGGCCAGTGGTTCAACCACACAAGTTTCCTCCTCCCGGTATTTTCTTTACAAGGATTGCAGTGAAAAGCACAATGGGGAGAAGTTTCATCTCCCCCTGTAAATGCGAATGAGAGAAATGTCTAATACCTGTGATAAAAGATGGCATTTTAATTACTGCACTGCACAACAGCAGGCACACGCACACATCTGCGTGCACGCACGCACAGTCACAGAAACACAAGCGCACACNCTTCCCTCCGCTCACCCTTCTCCTCCCCACCTTCCACCAGAGTGAGATGCTGACTTTGCAAGCCATTCACTTTATGAATATGACCCTCAAAGGGAAGAAACCCTCTCACAAGCCCAGAACTATGTTATCATCGTTATTAAGGAGCTTAAAAAGGAGCTGGGAAGAGGAGACACCGGTGGAATTGCAGCCTGATTGTGATTGATGTGTTCCTATTAGCTCCTCACTGTTATCTCTCTGGATGGCAAGAACAGCCAGTGGCTTGTAACACAACAGATTACCTGAGTTTTCAGCCCTAGACGGATGTTTAAATAAAATATAGTCCCTTTTAGCGAGAAGCTCATTTTCTTTCCGAGGCTCCCAGACTATTTCATGTCAGCTGTGATTCGCTGTGACTCTCCTCAGTAAACATGTCTTATCATTAATAATTCTTTACAAGCACAATTTCATGGAGTCTTTTTGTATGTGTGCGTGGGGGGAGGAGGGGGCGTGCATGCGCAAATGTTGGTCTCAGCCTCATCTCGATACAGTTTGGGAACCCAAGGTGCTTCTCTTCAGAATTTCACCTGCCTTGCCAAAAATGATTGATTACCCCTAGCAGACTGGGTGTCCGGCTATGCCCAACAAATGACTTTGGCCCCTAACAACAGGCCTTGGCCAGATAGAAATCAATATTTCACCATTAAAATCTATCAAAGAAGAGTTAAGGCACCATCTGTCCCTGCCGCCTTTCCATGGTGTGTGAACATTAAATCCGACACTTGTAGTACATGAGTAATCAATATATAGTAGTTCACAGATCATTTGTGGTCCCCTTTTAGCAGTGATGGATGCTTGGAATAGTTGTGATTCATTTTGTCACACCATTAAACAAGATTCTGTCCAGTTCCTTCCTGATTTCATTTAGAGGATCATTCTTCACAGTTCATAAGAGAGAAACGGTTTTACCAATCTGCTTCTATTTCAATAAGTCACTTTATAGAGATTTTGTGTCCTGCAGACTGTAAAAATTCTGGAGAGATAGTACAAACATACCTCTAAAACTATTCACTGCATGACATATGCATAAAGTGTGAAAAACTGAATGTAAATATGTTTACCTCTTTATCTACAAATATTGGTTTTAACCCTCCCCTTGCTAGACAGGTCTTTAGGCAGAAGTGCATGTAAATACAGCCCTGCCTAGGGCAGATATAGTCAAGTTTGGAAATGGACTGTAATTAAAAGCATGAATAAAACAACTCCAAACTCAGTGATAGAGCTTTGCTTCTGAAATTAAAATGGAGAGGCCTCAGTAAAATAAACACCTTTCTTAATTGCTTCGGCTGATATTCACCCGGCTTTTTCTGAATTGTTCATTTTATACTGACAATAAATGTTTAATTGCTAAGCATGTTTAAATGGTTACAAAGAAATGGCCTTCTTTTTTTAACTAGTCTTATAATTGCCTTTATAATGCAGACTTCTTCCTTTTTGGAGGAGGGGGAAAAATTACATATTAATGTTCCATAGATTATTAATCTCGTAAAAGACTTGTTCTTTCAGTCCCCAAATCATTCAGTCAGATCCTCAGACGATGGTGTAACTGGGCATCATGATGGGGCTTCTCAGATTTAAACACTTTAGGAATTGGCCCTGTCTGGACTTCCCCTGACTGCAGGAAGAGATCCAAATAATATAAGCAGCAGACTTGAGTGCAGAGATAAAGTCAGAGGAAGCACTGAAGATCTGTCAGAAAACATATTCTAAAACACACGTTGTACAGCAATTTTCTTAATTAAAGGACATAAATAGCAGTGACTTATGCAAGTAGCAGTGCTAGTCTGTCCTCCATGGAGGGTTTTATGCAGTAATTTTTAATCAGGTTGATCATTTATACCCCATACATTTTTAAGGATCCTATTTGGCTGCTGGAGCACACTGACTTACTAAACAGCAGCAGAGGAGGAGGAAGGCAGAAGCCCATCCTTGGCTGGACAAGGTCCCACCAAAGCCTTCCTGGCAGTAGACCAGACCCCACAGATGTTTAATTCAAGTATTCCTTGAGGGACAACCTACTCGCTACAGTGCAAACCACCTGAAACTGGGGTTCCCCCTCCTGTATGTGGCTGTGTCGCAGCAGCATCCAGTGGCTCGAGGCAGATGGGAAGAGACAGGAGGAGAAGGGAAGAGCCCTGCCCTATTCATCGGGGTCTGTGGAGATCACCAGGAGCAGGAAACACACTAAGACCATGAGTTCATACTCATACAAGAAAAGGCACCAGACCAGTATATGAATGGTAAAATGGTACAGATGATTTATGTTAGTAAGGTCGAGTCGCTGGAGCAGAAATCCATCGTGAAGAATTCCTGGGGTCAGGCCTGGCTTTGTCACAGCTCCTGGGTGCCTGGGCTCAGGTACTTAAAACTGCTCCGAACAGGAAAAAATGCCCCAGCTGCACGGGCTGCTGGGCTGATGTCCCAGGAAAACTGCCTGCAGTTCCACGCACAGTGATACATGGGTGAGAACAGGGGAGCCATGCCCAGGAACCCAGCTCTGAGACATTGGCTCAGGCCGTAGCTCTACCTATAATTTCCTCCTTTATATATCCATCATTCATTATTTCCATAAAAAGAGCTGTGCTCCTGGGAGATAACAAATGCATTATTGCTCAAAATGAGCTACTTAAAAAAATAGGGCCAGAACTTCAGCACAAATCAAATATCCACCTAGATTTCAGTGAAGACGTGCTGATTTGCGCACATGGAAGTCCCTGTCCGTTATGTTTAGGCTTACTGTATTTCATAGAACAGAGATGGCAAAATAATTCCTGACTATTTTCCAGAAAAAACACATTGAATCTTCGTATGAAAGCAGTTCCTAACTTCAGCCATACGCCTGACATCCTGGCGCTGGAGTGTGCTGAAGGTACCGTGGTTCTCCTGTTACCAGTGAGCAACTCTGCAGGTTCAATGCAGAAGCCAAAGAAAGAAAACAAAGACAAAAAAAAGAAACCCAGCAAGAACCCTGAGTTATTACCTGTGAAATCGTTGCATGGGGAAAAGAAGATAAGATGAAAACATGCATCATCTCTAATCTTCAAGTGTTATGCAGAGCACCCCATTTTTAGCTGAACCTCTAATACATGTAAACAGATACATATATTGATTTTTTGCTATTAAACTGCATAGCTGTGATTCCCTTATTATAAATCTTTTCCTAAGCACAAAAGTGAGCAAAGGGAGGGGGAAGGGGTTGTAGGGTAACAAGACTAATCAGGACTTCACCATCAAAGCAAATACATCCAATTAACAGCTATTAAAGAAGAATTTTATGGCACTGTGCACAGTGAAGGCCATTATATCCAGTGGAATTAATCTTAATTATTTGTACCCGTGTACATACATGCAAAGGAAAGCAACTCGCATTAATCTACATTAAACTTAATACACAGTTGGTGTATTATTTTCTGAGTCAAAATTGACTGCCAGTTTCTGCATATGTATCTGTGATGCTATCTTCAGTAATTATAGTACAGTATGTCTAAAGACACAATTTGCTCCATACAGAGCAACTCAGCAGTTAAAAGCTTTTCTGTGATTTTTAAAAAGACAAAAAATAGAACAGTATAGGCAGATATTATCTTCTTAGAAGTCCTTCTTAAAAAAAAAAAAGTCACAAAAAAAGCCCAGAAGAAGCTGTACAGATTTATTATCCAGCTTAAAGGGAAACCGAACAAATATAAATCTGCGGCTTTCTGAGGTTTAAATAACGGCAATTACTACCCCCAAAATATTGCATTTCATGCACTGTGGACAACATTGTTAAAACCACCCACAATATTTTGGACTGCGGGGATTTTTTTCCAGGTTTTTACAGAAATTGACAGTAAATTATGTTGGTTGGTTGTTCACTTGGTTTGCATTATTTGATAGGGCTAGCTGTAGAGGTCTGTGCTGCGGTAACCATAATGAATGGTGTACTTTTTACTTTAAATCCCTGCCTAATGAATATAGACATAGGCAAACAGCTATTTAGGATTCCAAAATATAACTAACCAGAAAGCAGAGCTCCAGCTGGTCTTCCCTCCTAGTGCATTGTTCCAGGGCATTTTCCTTATCAAAAAATAGCTTCTGAGTCCCGAGAAGAAAAAAGAGAAATTGATGTCCATTGTGCCCAGCAAAAGCACTTCTGATGCAGTGGCAATCAAGCACACAATTGCTTAATAGTCTTATAAATGTTTACACCTAACTGTGGGTTTTATTCAGGTCTTAATATGCAAAATCCTGACCGTGCAGAAATCAGGAGGTCCCAGTTTCATGCCATGTCTCAGGTCAGGATCCCCAGAGCAGGTGCTACCTCTTTCAGCAAACATAGTTCAGCGCCTTGTCCTGTGTGATGGCCTAAGTACTAGTTTTTAGTTATGTTTTAATATACTTTAATTAACCTTCACTAGCTATCAAGATTTTGAAATCCTGCGGAGACACTGCGGAAAATATTTCTCTTAGGGCTAATCATACCTAGCAGCAAGTTAAAGTCCTTTCCACGCCAGCATTTGTAGATGTGTCAAAATATGCATCAAAGTAGCACTGTGCACGTCAGTTGTTATTAATAACAACTGAATTTTGAGTTAACATTTGTAACTATGAATCTCCAGTAGTAAAACTGGTAGGTTCATGAAGATTTAAAGAAAAAGACTTGAAAACGTCTCATGCAGTCAGGCTATTTTCACTCCTTCGGCAATGTTTAGTCTGTTCTTGAATGTTTTAGGAGCTGTTATATTTCACTCTATGCTTCTTAAATATTGATGCATGTTTATCAGCTATTAAACCATTATGGCTGAAGTGATTTCTCCTGCCCAGGCCACTCCTGGGGTTTGCTGCAAGTAAAGTTGCACAGGATACACAGCACTCCTGAACTGCTGTGCAGTCTGGCATTTTAGCATGAAATCAATCATGATGTGAACCTTAGGTTTTGCACTGTCAGCGAACATCAAGCGGGGTGGTGTCGCTGCATTTGCTTACCAAGATCTGAAGTGACTACCCTTTACCTCTGCTTGTATAACAAACCTAAGGCTTTTTTCCCCAAGCCCACACCACTTTCCTTTCTTTGCACTTTAACCATAAATCCAGAGACTGTGTTGCCTTTGGATTTCTCCATCAGGAAAGGGTGACAAGATAAGCACAACAGACTAGAAAGTCTCCCAGCCCAGGGGCATCCAAGCAGCAAGGAAAGTAAATGGAGAAGTTCCTGCAAAGGTGGAAAGTACAGAAGATTAATGGGGATGAAAGGAGACAAACTTAGAACAAAAAATGGGAGAGTCACCTGCCAAAGATCAACATGCTTAGAATGACCTCAGTGACTCTTTTTGAGAGGATATTAGAAAATACACCATCCCCTACTGTAAAACAGCAAGATCAGAGCTCTGATGCTCTTCAGAGCAGTTCTGCACTGGGATAAGTTTGCAAGTTAAGATAATGCAGGTGGTGGTGAACCTTTGAGGAAGCCAACGGGCTCTGTGACGGAATGAAGGCCGGAGGCAGATGAACTATGCATCAGTACAAATGCCATCATTAGCTATATTTGTGAGGTCTGCAAAGTACAACAGAGATGTCTGTTCATGCAAAAAGTTGTTAGAAAGCCTCAAACCACCAAATAAGCGTGTGGGAATGGAGAAAAGATTTGTATACAAAGCTGTGTCTTTGTGAGTAAAGAAAAAAAAAATAAACCACAAATGGATGTTTCTCAAAATATCTCAATCCTGAAAGATTAGCCTCAGCAGAAGTGTCACTGCAGAAACCATCTGCATGTTGAAGAGGTTGCCTAGCAAGGGTTTTTTTCCTCATTATTATTTTCTACTTAGATTGCTAAGAAAAGATCTCTCAGGAGAAATAACAGTAGGATCTTAAAAATAGTTCCAAATCTGCCATTAAAAATTCAACACAGATATTGTGTAAGCCATCTGTACTCAGGTCGTTTTGATGCCATCACTTTAAACGTGCTGAGATTCTCTGCTGAGCTTGTTTTTAACTCTAAGCACCCGCTTAAGTATTTCACTGAATTAAAAGGCCAAGGAGTAGCGCGATGCTCAGGGAGCAGCTACAGGGGCTTGAAGGTGCAGCGACATCATGTTGCAGCAGAACAGGCTGTGTCCTCCTAATGAAATAAAAGAGGACAAGAAATTGCACTGAAACTGGAAGAGTTGACCCACAGGAGTTGCCACAAGGACAAGGAATTGCACTGAAACTGGAAGACGTGATGCAGAGGGGTTATCATGAGAAACCCCAGTGATAAAAGTGAAGAGGTAGTGGACTGAAACCTAATGTTTTCTCCTTTATGCTATGATGGGTATGTTGTTATACTGCGACCATCACTGTTGCATTTTGCCCTTTTCTGAAATCAAATTAATAATTTCTGCCATGTACTATTTTTCTTTTCATTTTTTCCCCTCTGGAAACTGAGTGTTCCCCGTACAAATTTGTCCTCTCCCCATCTAATCTTCCTCTCCTTGCTGTTTTCCTTTTTCACTGCCAATCTCATCAAAGGCCTCTACTGCTCCCTTCCCCTCCCCTGGACCTGCTGCTTCTGACCTTGCAGGATGTGAAGAACCCAAAGAGCTCGATAAAGAGCACCCGCCTCTTGAAAACAGGAATGGCACCAGCTAGCACGTTTTGTAGGCTATTGCTGTGTTACATAGTCTGCATATTAGGCATCTTTCTACTGTAATTTTTGTGCCTGGATGATGGCAGGTGGTAGGAGTCCTGATGGCAGAAACGCGCTCTTAGTCTGGTCCTGCAGTGCCGTGTCCAAGTGGAGCATGCACTTGGTGATCCTCAGTCATCACACTCATACAGAGTAGGATGCAGCACTCTTCTGTGGTGCAGATGTTATTTATATTATTTACTGAAGCAAATGTTATTTGGATACATTTAGTGAGGATGAAGGAAGCAAGCAGAAACCTGTGTTAAATTATGAATGTCTTCATTGGGAGGAAAGTGAGTAAAATATTGACATTGGTTAAGAATATTCATAATTCATCTTATTGTGTCGAATATAAATGGAAGTGGGTAAAACCTCAGCCCTAGTGAAGCCAGTGCAAAATGACTACTGACTCCTTAAAATACCCAGCAGAAGCCATAATTTTAGGTGGATAGGAAACATTGCAAAGATTTATTATATCCTAAATTCTCCAGCACTATAGCCTTTAAGCATTTCTCAAATAATACAACTCATTGTTTCTCTTGACCTTCCCCCGGGGAGAGCAGAGAATGCACCATGAAATGGTTTCTTTTGCAAACCAGCTGCATTTTGGCATGGAGTTAACGCACATCCTATTTGTTTCTGCAAGAGAGAAGGCAAGTCGAAGATGTCTGCGCCTTGTACCTGGAAGGGCAGGTAATTGCACTTTTGATGACCATCCATCCCTAGAGGAGTTTGCTTCCCAGGCTCAGGCCAGCCCTGTGAACACCCGTCCCTGCAAAGAGAGAGCCGGGAAGCTGCCTGGAAATTAATTCCAGTGTGCCCAAGGCATGGGGTGGGCAGGCGCCATCTCCATCTCAAGCCTTGAGCCAGTCTGTCATATACCCTGGTCACAAGCCACCGAGCACTTTCAAGTCTCAGACCTGTTTAATAACATCAGTGAGCGCGTAAAATCTTTTTGTGGTCCTGCAGAATAATTAAACTTCCATCAGTGCTGCTCATCTTGCCAATATAACAATACCAGCTACTGCATGCCAAAATAATAAAATAGCTGTTTCCATGAGCAGCCAAATGTAATTTGAACTCTTCAGTTCTTTCCATTTACAAGTATTGTATTTCACAAACAGACCACCTCTTTTGTAATGTTCTTTAGGAAAGCTGTGTATTACATTGGCATAATAGTCTTCTTCAGGGAGAGCATTTTGTTTTAATAAAATGTGTGCCACCATATTTAATCAATCAGATTGATTGACACCAGCACTAGCTGCGTCTCCCAGCAGATGCTGCTGCTACCTCATTCCTATTCCAGTTTCATTTCTCAATCAAATCCATGTGTAAAAAACATAATGTGCTGCCAACATAATGTAATAAAACTTCAACTGAAATGCACACCACCACAACTGAAACTGATAAGTCAAAGTATGGGGAAAGTTAACTTTAGCAAAATCATTTTTGACATGAAAATATTAAAGTTTTACAGTTCAGTTATGCCTAGACTAACCCTAACATGGATGCAAAAGTTTCACAAGTGTTAAAAAAATCCTATGGAAAGAAACCTTTCTAAAAGTTATTGAGCTTTTCGCTCGCTCCCAGCGTTTTCTAATCTTTGGAGTTTGTTGGTGTCATTCCAGTTGGATTTAAGCATTGGCTGCCCAAGTGAGATGAATTATAACTTCTACCTGAACAGCTCAGGTGCTGTGTTGAGGTGAAGACCAGTTAGCGGTGATGCATGGCTCTGTGTCAGAGGCTGAACTAGCAGGTTTGGAAGTTAATGATTCATACAAGCGGAGAGGGCACCCTAATTGTTAGGTGTCACACACAGGCTGAAACTACTCTCAACTCTATTAAAGTTCATTCTAAATAATCTGCACACCTCACGTTACCCACATGGTACGTATGGCTCACAGAGCAGTTTCCTGGGGAATTTGCATTTTCTGTACTTATAGGAATTGGGTCTCAGACCACTGAAGTTGAGACCTATCTTGATACAGACAGGTCCCTCAAACTCCTTTGGAGGTTACACCTCAAACCCCCATGGTTAACCTTCAGCCTGCCAGCAGTCCCCCAAAACCAGGTGGGGATTAAAGCTAAGCATCTGATTGCTTGACAGATTATATACTACGTGCATAATGTTTCAATGTGTAATTACTGAAGGAGGTATGAAAAGAGCTCCAGACCAATTTTTTTAAGGCCCCACAATAAATTACTTCCCCTTCATTTATTGCATCCTTCTCTCGGTGATGATATGATAGGAAACACATGCCATGAATTCACGTGCCACTGATTTCCATACTTCTGTTAAAAAGGAGAACTGAGGTTTTAATCTGAGAAAATGCCTGGTGCTTCAGAATGTCTTTCTTCCTCTGCCACTCATTTTCAAATAAAAAGGTTTTGTTAAATGTAGTCCTGCTGGACAGTGCTTTGGACAGCCTATATAGCAACAGCGGTTATACACCGAGGGGGGGATGTGGAAATTTTAGGCTGCAAGAAAATTGCCACAGCTGTTTTTCAACCATTTCTTTAGGCAAAAAGCACAAATGGTAAATATAAATAGAATGAACACTTGAAGTAATTGCACATCTCAGGTATTATCAACCTCTCAGTTTTTATCTCCCCAAAGCACAATGAGCGTAGTTTGCAGGTGGGCTGGGGGGCATCCCACCAGCAGCACTGTGGGCTGTGCTGAGCTGTGCCAGCCAGCTGAGATCCCTCTTTTATTCCCATTGGATCCAGCACAGTATGCTGCTGAATCAGCCCATTTTGCTTAGAAATCATGTTTCCAAAGAAGGTTCCTTTAATACAGCCAAATGTCTGGGGGTGCTCCAGCCTCACAACACATGGGCAATCACACATAGGCTCCATAAAATGGGGGTGAGGATGGTGGTAGGTGTTGTTCAAGCTGACCTCAAACCCAGAGCTGAGACTGGTGGAGTCTGACCACTTGATGCCTAAGACAGGTTGATGCTTTCCCTTGCTTGTCTCACACTGGTGCTCACCACCGGGGCTACAGCATCAAAACGCCTCTGGGTGACAGAGGCAGTGAAGCCCAGCAGTGCCAGAGCTGCCTCCCCACCACTGCTCTCCTTCTCCTCCTGTGCCTTCCCACAGAGGGGCTGGGGCTCCCTGCCCACCAAACACAGCAAATCGACATGGGCAGCCTGAAATCAATTCCAAATATAGCCATGGAAATGATTCAGTGTTTGGAAAAACCTGTTTTGTAGTGCAAAGTTCAGTCCATGTAATTTAGTAAAATGAAAATTCAGCAATAGTTTAGTTCTCGACTACACATAATATAGGGGGAAGAAATTTCTGACAGTAGAGGGCTCTTTAAGCTAAAAGCTGAGGTACAGAAGTATCTGGTAGCTGCAAGCTGAAGCTAAACACATTTGGACTAGAAATGAGCTGAAATTTATTAGTGATGAAAAAAACTAATCCCCAGGACTTCCTTGCTTTAGAAATTAGTTGGATTCCATAGCCCTCGACAGCAGATTAAATCAGGCTGGAAAGGAATGGGTAGTTCAAATTGGATTGGAAAGATAATTTTCATTGAAATTAAATACACTTTTTTAAAGAAATAAACTTGTTTAAAATTGCATTTGTTACTATGACAAGCTATAGTAAAACCAAGGCTTACTGTTATCTTGGAATAATTCAGATATGTAAAATAACACACTACATTAATGAGATAGAAGTGGTTGAAATTCCATTATCCTTGGTGCCATAATCCATGTAGTCTGAGGAAGCAGCTTGAACTTCTGAAAAGAACTCAGGCTGTAGAGACTTGTCACAAAACCATGCAATACATTGCCCGCAACATTTTTTTTAAAGTTTAAAAGTCCTCAAAAGTTCATTATTTGCTCCTAGCCCATTTCAGTACCCCTAGGACATCTTACCCTGACACTGAGACCCTGTTGGAGGGTGCCAACCAGACATCCTTTGGTTCCTTCAAAAAGCACACGCCCTCTCCTTTAGCACACTGAGCATCCTGAGTTCAACCGATTTTGCCCATGGATGGTTCACCACTTGCTGCCTCCAAAAGCGCACGCGTTGGGCTCTGCGGCATTAAAGTGCTCAGCTCTGAACACCTTGTCCCTATTCATCAGATCAGGGTAGACATCTCTGCCAGGAAAAACAAAGAAACTGCCCATTTTGTGAACAAGACACCATGAAGCGGGTGATGTATCGCGTATTTGAGGAAAGGTAGTGCTAAACAGAGCCAGAGCAGAGTTTTCTTGGAGATGGTACAATGAAAACACTCCCATGTGGAAAAAAAGGAGAAACTTTTCTAAGAAGTTTTCCTCGGCGCTGCTGCTGAAAGGAGTGTTGTGCCTCCATGTTACATAGTGCAGTGGCTGGAGCAGGGTTTTTCGTGGCATTTCGCATGTGCCTCAGGTAGAACCTGGCTCTCAGTGTGGCTTCAGGAGACAGAACTAATGGCCAGGTCCCAGGGAGAAATGGCTCCATTAAAACATGGATGAGAAAGAAAACATAGCAACATGACTCTTGAGCCTAAAACATTTAGATTAAATTTAATCCAAGTCTGTGCTAAGGCTTTTTCTGGTACAGCCCTAGCAATATTCTTCCAGGTAGTCACATCACATGTTATTCCAGATAGTACCAATGGCACATAATTATATCCAGACTCAATATTGCCATTTTCTGATTAGAAAGACAGCTACTTGTTGCCTTCTTCTAAGGGTGGTAATTCGCACCAGAGATCATCAAGCCTTTCCTCACTGTTACTGAATTACCCCTCCCAGAAGTCTTCAAAGGCATATGTGGAGGAATGAAAGCCCAGAGGATGAAGCTCAGTGGCTGAAACATAAGTCTCTAGTGCCAAGTGGGATGCCCTGGGGGACCTGAGACATCCATATGGGGTTGGCAGGGAGGAGAGATGATCTACATCAGACCCCACGTTCTGCAGTGGAGGCCAGGGCTGGCAACTAGGCGAGTCCAAAGGAGCACGAGGCACCTGTGTTATGGCAACTGAATCCCCTTACAAGTGATTAAGACTTGCCCAAGCTCTCCTCCGGTATGAGAACTATTTATACAGCACAAGCTGCTCTGCAGAAGCCTTCCAGAGCGGAAGCTGACTATGGACCCCACTCATGGTCTTCATCTGCCCCAAAGTACCTTTGGTACTGACAGACCCTCAAAATAGGGAATGAGAATCAGCATCCTTTGCAGGAGGAATGGACATTGCTTGTCTGATCCTGACACCCTGCAGTCTCTGCCACCTCCTCATAAGGATGCTTGTTTGACTAATACCTTTTCCTTGAATGTCTCTGTGACCTTTTCTGGGTTTTGTTTAACATACAGTTCAAGCTTGTCAAAGACCTAATCACTGAAGTGTATTGTCGCGTGTACCTTTGTCTCTGAACAACGAAGCCTGTGCATTTCAATCTTTCACTGCTGCTACTTGTTGCTTCCTGGTCTTTTTATATGCAATTTTTTTTTTTTTTTA
>VZTL01021747.1:127848-153411 GCA_013400535.1 Scopus umbretta
CTTCCCCCCCCCCCCAACACAATTTCTTAGTATAAATAAAGGCAACAGAACTTCTCCATTCCATGGGCATTTAAGCCCTTTGAAGCAGAGTATGCTACCGCTGCACCAATGGCCATGTTTTCTAGTGGAAGTGAGGGGATGCTGTGCAAAGGGAGAGCAGATCGGTGCTCCGGATGCCTGCAGTCAAGGTGGGGAAGACAAATTTTTCCTGTCTTCTGCTCCCTCTTGCTGCCCTTCCCTGCCATTCCCTGGCACTGGGCCACGGATGCTGACTCCTTCTCCCCAAGAGCCTGAGAGCTGTGACCCCCATGATTTGACTCTGGATGACAGAGAGGAAAAAAGTGAACCACAGGAGTGCGTGATGAGGACAGAGGAAATGGTGCTGCTGCTCCTCTCCCCACGACCGGCCAGCGCCATGCTTGCCCCAGCAGCTCCAGGCATTCCCAGCACAGTCTGTTCCCGCCGTCTCTGCTGCAGCGCTCTGCTACAGGATTTTTGCATTCACTTGGTTTTGGCCGCCTTCCAAAATTTCCCTCAGGAATGCAACTGAAAGGAGGGAAACGGCAGTTTTTAACACTTCATATTTCAGCCCAAGCAGAATGAAATTTTAGTAGAGCAAAAACAAGATGGTTGAGCACCTCTGTAGCCTGAGGGCTGTCTGCTCACCAAACACTGCAGGCATGCCACAATCCGAATGTCAGCATTGTGAAGGGAAAAGTCATAGGACAGTTTTGTAAGGGGATGTTTTTCAAAGTCTGGAAAAAATATTTCATCGCACATCCTCCTCTAATACATCCTAGAGAAGTCCAAAAAAATTTGGACATGAATGTTTCAGAAAGTTTTGAAAACTCAAACTAATAGAAATATCCCCAAATTTTGGAAACTTTTCAATTCCTATTCAGCATCTGTGGCCTGACTCCACTTATAATACATTTGTTACTGCACAGACATTAAGTGTCTTGTCTTGTTTGTCTTCCATGTTGAGCTCTCAACTTTGCACAGTGACATTTTGCAGTTGGATTGCAGAGCAGCCTAATGCACACACTGTTCACCCAAAATTTGGGTGTGGGGTTATTTACAGCCCTTCCCACCGTACAAGGCAGGGTGACAGTTGCCAGCTGTGCTGGTGGCTTTTGTGATGAGCAAACTGAATGCTCTGAATTTGGCTAGAAATGTATAATTCATTGCACATAAAAAAAACTGAACAACATCAGATGTGAACGCTCCTTTTAAATGCCCCAATGCTTGGCACAGTTTTCTCCTACATCTGTGTGAAGAAGTTCCTGCATGGCCCGGGACCATGGAGGAGCTGGGACGGCAGCTGTGCTGCAGTCATTTTGGACAATTGCTGGATTTAAGGCTAAATTTAAAAAGACTTTGGCAAAGTATGGAGAGGAGGAAACTTCAGTGTATCTGGCCATCCTTGGGAATGTCCCACCAAGGAGAAACTTTTCAGACGGAGGTGTTGATGATAAATTAAGCTGATTTTATGCAGATTCGCACTTTCCCAAGCAACTTGAAGAACAGTTGAATAGTACCAGGAGAGGGCAGGGAATGGGGGTTAGAGTGGAGTATCCTCATCCCTGCCCGTGGACAGAGGTGAATTGTGTAGCCAGCTTATACTGAAGACTTTTTTTATACGAAAGGTTTTGTTTTCTCTCACCCAAGGCTTCTCTCCTGATGTTTTCCTTGCTTCATCCAATTGTTATGGCTTACCAGTTATATCAGCAGACTGTTTGGGAGTTACGTATTCATAAGAATGGAAGTTTGACAGATCCATGACCTGGATAAAAATGATAGGTGCTGCCACATTTTAAACCAGGACTTTTCTCATTCACATCTAGGACAGGAGAATGTTTTGGCCAGTAAACCTCTCTATCAAGAACGAGAAATCCCTTGCCATGACATTACAGTCTCTAGAATAACCCAACTGATTTGATTTCTTTGCTTTGTAAGAGAAACCATACGGACCGGGACTTGATGAGAGCCATTCAAAGGCCCTATCTCACCTCTGTTGTCCCAACATTTGAATAACATCTCTGGGAGAACGCGAGGCAGAAGGATCGACACTTAATCAAATTCAGGATTTCATTTGCCTTGGCCTAACAGCTAAGGAAACCAGTTTAATTTCTGCTGTGAGAAAAGTGAGATAAATGATGTGTACGGGTGTCTCAGGTAGAATACTTGATCGCTTACCTTCTTAGTCATCACTGGTCTTTAATCGCTTATTATGTAACATTACACCCAATGCAGATTACATCGGCGAAGGGGGGGGGAATCACAACCATGCAGTCTGCAGAAACTAGAAAGCAATTCGTCTACAGGAGGAAGGACGATGCTCTTTTCTGCACACTCCGTGTACAGCATCGTTTATCATCTGGCAGAATCACCTGGAGGCAGCAGAAGAATGCGCAGCTGAAGTCACATCAGACCAACCGTCTTCTCAGAGGTTCCTGTCCCGACAGTAGCCAAACCCTACCACTTTCCCAGGGCAAAGACCTCTAAAGTGATGCCAAATCAGTCAGTCTAAATAGGTTTAGAAAGCTTTTTAAACTCTCAGCCACTGCTGAAGCAAAGTATGGTCTTTTCCAGGCTACCTATGTGACAGTGCTGTATTCAGAGACCTACCGTACTTGCCGATTGAAGACAGATCTATTTGGTAATAAGAAACAAAAAAAAAAACAAAAACAAAAAAAAGAATCCGAAAGCCAAACCCTCCAAACGAATTATTTCCTACTGAAGAAACTTTTCGGAACCTATGAAACCTAACTACAGTTTGGCATGTTTTCCCAAACACAGCATGCAAAAGTAGTAATATTTTATGTTGTGATTATAGGACATTGTGGGCTGCAGCCATCTGCTAAGAGAGGGACATTCTGCTCCCTGAACATCCTGGCTGTAATTTGCACAGTATTTGAGTTTCTGAGAGTTACCAGGAGCTCTAATATGGTGTGGACACACATCAGCACTAACAGCACATAAAACATGGGAGAGCTGACTCAGGGGTGACAGTGGATTTTGGCACCTCAGGAGTTTTCCCCGGGCAGTGGAAAATGTTCCAGCATGAACTAAACACGTAAAAAGGTTTCCCTGAAGCACGTGTTGCCCCTATGGCAAACAGAAAGCACGAAGGGGTATCTCATGCAGTAACACCCTCTCCCTTTTTCAGAGCTACAGTTGGGTTTAATTTTCTGTTATTGCGGATCTTTGGGGTGGGATTTTTTTTGAAGCATTCAGCCGTGGCCTAAATCCTCTCCCATTGGAAACAATGAGCCCCCCCGACCCTCCCACAGCTTTAATGGCAGAAGAGCGCAGCCAGCACAGAGCACTTTGGGAAATCCCTCCCCTCGCAGCCAGCCCTGCACAATGGGTCAAATGTTTCATCCCTGCGTGAAGCCTGAATAAACAGGCATTGCACAAGGAATCTCGGTGGGGAAGCGAAGCTGCTGTGCCAAGGGCAGGCGCTAACACTGCAACTGCTCTCTGTTAACTGTTACAGCTCATGGACCAGGATCATTCCCGGGAATGCTGCTGCCCTCCTGGGAAAGCTTGCATCCCTCTCACAGGTTGTTTGACTGTGAAGCTCTGCAGGTGGTGGCTGACAGGACCGGGCTGGCCGTGATGTGGTTCATGCTTCCATATCTTCCTACAGCTGGCAAAGATGGCAATTTCTGAATTTGAGGGCTATTTATTGTAAGGTCAGTTTTGGTCCCCTGGTTGCAAATTCTCAGGTGAGTTCCTATTTTTGAAAATCAACCCCATTTCATTCATTAATGAAAGAGTAATGTGGCCACAAATCATTACGTAGGACCTTCTGAAGGAGAAAATGACTTTACTGTTGGTTTGAAATAGCTGACAAAACTGTACTTATCACTCAAAGGCAAACTAAACTTGGATATAAGACTGGGGCGAAAGGGACGTCTGTTTGCCATGCCCAGCAATGTCTTGACAAAACCTGTCTGAGAGCCAGCTCGGCTTCACCCAGGCATCACAGCCAATCTGCACTGAAAGTCTTGCAAAGTGCACCCACATTTTTCTCCTTGGGACTCTCAGGCAGGGATTACGGATGGAAATGCACGTGCCCAGAGCGGGTGGGATGTTTCTGGTGTGGTTCATCAGTGTTTTGCCCTGAGTCCCGGGATGTGTTTCTCTAGACCAAAAGTAATAAATAGCTTTTTCTTCTGCGTTAGGTAAAAAGGCACAGTAAATGGACGCTCCCAGTTTACTTTAGTTGAGGATCTGTCCAATCATCTTCAATGCCAACATAGCTGAGCACTTCCTATCATCCTTCTATCGAGATGGCTACAGCAAAGGCATAAAACGCTTTCTTCAGGCAGCCCTGTGAATATTGTGCTCATTTAAGGGGTAAGTAAAGAAGACATCACTGCTGGATGTGTGTCCTCTGGTAGCAATCAATGCGCAGCATACACTTTTGATGAGGTTAGATAACAAGCATCACATGGAGAGAGGAGTACCATGCACACACAACCTTCTGAATATGTGTCAGCAATAAAATGGGAACTACAAAGGCAAGCAGTAGCTGCCCACCGTAGGATGTCTCATCTAGTTCAAGTTCAGCTGTGCAATACAAGTCTAACTCTCTGTAGTTTAATTAAAAAAAAAACCTAAAACAACAAAACCCCCATATACTGCTCTAAGGATTAGCACAAGGATATATCTTTGTTCACAGAGCCCTTTTTAGTTTTGAAAAAAGGAGCTTATTATATCAAAAATAGAGAATTCTTTCATATTACTGTCAGCTCCGTAGCCCACCTAAAATTGCGTTATTACCCCTGACAGAAAGACAGGTGTTAACAGCTGGAGAGAAAACAAATGTAGAGTGCTGTGGCAAAATTTGAGGAGAAACAGATGTGTGAGCAACTTTCTCTTTGATATTTATTTTAATAGTGCTTCTCAAATGTGTTTAATATTTATGCGGCTATAGTCTCAGCTTTCACTGGCACACTAGAGCCAGCACAGTGCATTATTCACCTCTGCCACCACTTCTTCTTTTCTTTTCCTCCCTTCTAACCGTCATAAAACCGCATCTGTAAATCTCTCAGGAAATGCCAGTTTATTCCTCCTCCCCTCCCCCAGCATAAAACGGATAGAGTTTTTTAGCAGTGGGAGTTCAGTGTGATTAGTATGCTAATACGGGAGAGAGAAAAGGAAATGGAGATGAGAGATATGGTCCTTTAGCGAAGAAAAGTGGGAACAACTGAAAGGAGGATCTCTGCTAATCAATTAACCTACAACGGACCTAATGCCGTAAGAAGCTATTGTGCATAAAGGGACAAAATTCTCAGTGACAGATGGCACTTGGGCTCATGATATTATGGGGTTACTGCTCGAGAGCTTGTTTACCTCCCATACAGGGGTAAGCAATAAAGCAATAAAATTGCTTATTTATTTTAAAGGGAGAAGTTGAAATGCTTATTTACCAAATCAATCAAGGTTTACTAAGGCAGAACAGCCATGATCCTCATGGCCCTAAAATGCTGGATACTTCACTGATTTCAAATAGCAATTATCTATCGCAGTTTCTTGAACCCACTCTGACTGCAAAGAGACATTTAATTTGCAAATTTTGATGAAAATTGTCATTTTTTTAATTGCCTATTTCACCAATTTGAATTTTAAAACAAACGATTAACTAGAAGCTCATTTTTACTTGCCTTGGGCAAGCCCGGAAAATATTTGTCAAGACCCAAGTCTGTCTGCTTAGCATTTGAGTTGAGAAATGCACAACTGCCTTCAAGTCAACATTAGCTGTGACAGAAGCAAGACTATTATTTAACAGTAGCTGAAAATGTCAAAAACAAGAGGCGTCTGGCATTTTGACAAGACGGCATTGAAAAGAAGCCACTGGGTTTTTTTTTCAACACTTGGTTAACTGTAAAGCAAAACTGTACAATTATCACTCGGTTCCGAGCACAGCTTTGGTGGGTCCCTTTGAACTGGTGGGGATGAAGGAGAGCAGGTTGGTCTCCATCTTCTGCTCACAGACGCCTTTGAGCCCCAACCATGGGCCAGACCCTCTGTGCTTCAAACCAACCCACACTCTCTTCCAGGAACAGAGATGGCATCATCTAACATCTTGTGTCAGGCCTCAGGCACATCGACTCGATGAAGACATCCCAAAAGCTAAGGACACAGGTAAATGTTTAGAGGTACATGTTTTAGATGTTAACTGGCTGTCAGGATCAAATGGAGGTGTTTTTTTTTAAAGTAGGTATTGTGCCTGGGCATTAATCAGTGTTTTTAACATTAGAATTCATAGCAAAGGGTTGGCAGATCTGATTAAAAATAGTATTGTGATGAAGAGAAGCCTGATATTGAAGCAGTGTGGGAAAACTAATATCTAAAATACTTTCTTCGCAAAGGAAGATTAAGTTGGAAGTTACCGGTTTAATCAATGGTAAAGATGTGACAGTGCTTATGATAAACAATATTGGGAACCAACTCAGGGAAACAGTGCAACAGGCAGTAAGATATTGTTTTCAAGAATTTTAGATAGCAGAATGAATAGGCTTTAACAATTTAAGAGATGCCAAAGTGATGAACATATGTTCGTCTTCATTGCACACACCAGATACTCAGCACCATTTATCCGAGCTTGAGTAGAACAATTTTCCAGTAGCTTTTCCTACCCATTAAGTCTCTTTAACATCAGTCAGCATTAGGTACGGCATCAAATCCCATAAAGATTTGTCTACGCAAGTGTCAGTTGTCTGTTTATGTCCTTCCTCAGCGAAATCTTGGCCTGCGCCTCACAGCAGCTATGCAAGAGAGTCATCAGGTGATGTGTTGCAGAGTCCTTTTTCTAGGTCGCATCCCTTAGTAATCTGCCGTGTAGCAGCTACATGACCAACTTCACCACATCTCTCTGTGTTTCATTAGTTCCTGTGACCTTAGAAATCACAAACTATCAAAGTCTGACAGTTTGTCAAAGCGTAAGTACTCTGTGAAAAGCTGATTCAGATGACGCCAGAAAGCACAGACTGTCCCCCATAGCTTTGAAACTTCTCTGATGAGATATTTTGGGGGTTTCTGGTAGCAGCTGAGTCCCCCTTTTGTTGCACCGCATCTCTGGTGCCTCGCTTTTACGACCAGTGGAAGACAGGAGGAGCCAATACCGCTGATAAGAAGAGGCCTTCCCTTTGCACTGACCTGTGCATTGGTGTTGCGATGGAAAGGAGGGGACCGGGGAACTGCTCCTGCTCCAACTCAGCTTATTTTATTTCCTGGGAGCAGATTAAGGGACCGCATCTGTCAAGCCATAGATTGAAGGAGCAACACAACCATCCTCATTTACCAGTGGGATGATCCAGAATGGTGAAACCCAGTGCTTTTCCAGTCTCAAGAAGCACTCAAAATCCCAGGACTTGGGATTCAAAAAAGCACCTTAAAGCGTCACACGTGGGTCTGAAAAACCACCTCGTCCTTCCACCTTTAAGTATACTCTCATGGAGGTTAAGGTTGCAAATGCAACTTGTGATATCTCTGCCTGTCCCTTGGTACTGAAAGGTGATTCTCCTTAATAAATTTACATTTTGAAAAAAATTAAAAAGCCAGTGTGTGTGGACTATACAAACACCATTCATACTTGTCTTTGTGCTGGGTATTTTGACCTGACGTCTAAAATGAGCTCCCTTTTGTATCTGGCCAGCTTATAAAGTGACCCCTTGTCTCGCTGCTCTTCACTGTCCCAGAGTTCATCCCCTGGACTGGTGCAATGACCGAAGTCTGCAGAACAAACCCCAGAAAAATGTTTCCAGGAATGGGTACTCACTTTCTACCAGCTTCATTATTTCTTAACACTGCATTTCTACATTTATTACTTACATAACACTACATGTCTATTGTTTCTTTACCACTTATCACCATAGTGGATACATCACATCGATTCACATCCTTGAAACATCAGCCTTCAGGATCTTTCAATTCATCTTCTTCGAGCCACTACTCCAGCTGCATTTTTGCTTGTTACACTGATCTGAGGAAACTGGCTGGTAAGCGGGGCCTGAAACCACACAAAGTGCTATTATTTTACTCTCTCCATTTTAATCAGAACAGGCACGGGTCCAAAACAAATCCTCAGCTGAATTTCCTACAAGCAAAATACTGGACAAAAAAAAAAAAAAAAAGCAAGACTGTGGCAAGCATTTATGACGACAAGCTCATCAGCAGCCAACATTTTGCATCTGCATCAGTATTAATTTGATCTGCCAGATCTGATCCTTGCAAGTCAGTCCTCCTGAAGAGCTGATATACCAGATAAAAAGCACACGCTGCAAATCACAGCAAATGATGACAGTTTTCATCAGTGGTGAAAGAGGGTAAGGCAGATTCTGCAGGGTGCTGCTCTTACTTGTTGCACAATGGAGGAATTTTTTTTGACCTGTATCACATTAGAAAAGAAGTGAGGTCTAAACAGTTTCCTCCCTTTCAAACACAGTGGGCCAAATTCCCGACCAGCATGAACTGCTGCATATCCACTGAAATCGATGGAGCTACGCCAGTTCAGCTGAGAACTTGGCTTTGCATGTCAGTTCATTCAGCAATGATTGCACTTGACATGCAGCACAGAACAAGCATTTGTTTTTAAAAAGAAAACAGTGGAGTCTTTCAGTGCTAACCCAGCCTATAAATAGTCCTGGTTCCAAGAACGGGATTAACTGTCCTTAGCTCAGGCTCCTATGTATTTGTGCAAAGGAAGAGTAAGGGGGAGGAAAAAAGCATATTCTTCCCTCTTTGGCACACTGATGGCAGGTTTCACTACTTGAGACAAGAAATGATGGTCTGTAGGGCAGGGCAACTTTGCTTTTCGTGAGAACCTATAACTGCCATATGCACTTAATGTCCTTACAGGGACTTTCACCCCTACCTGAACACCATGTAGGCACATCCCACACCTTGACCTCGCCATTACCGACCCAAGCGCCCAGGGCCAGATCATCAGTTTCTCACAAAGTTTAGAAGGAGTATGTTGCTCGATGTTGCTAAAGCCATTTTCCTACAAATTCTCTGGTGGCACAGCCAGGCTTACCCTGGGCATCCCTAGTCACTGAGGAAACAACAGGCACAGCCGGGTTAGAGGAAAACAGACGAGCCAAAACATGCTCTGGTGATCATGGCCAATAAAGTGATGCCTTTGGAGAACAACTGAAGATCAGATCAAGTCAATATAAATGCATTGTATCTGTAAGGTTCCCCCTCCCCTCTTGTTTTGAAACCCAGGATGAAATCAGAATGATCACTTGCTGTCCTTTTCTTTCTTGCAACATCATGCAAAATGTTAGAGCTTCTCCTTGCATAATTTCTATCTGGTAAATTAAATTGCAACCCTATTCCTCCCAGCTTTCCTTTTAGTTCACGTTTTCCCTGAGTAATTGCATGAAACAAATTTTGCTTTGAGGTTTGATTACCAAAAAAGTATTAAATACCTGAAACGTAGGTTTATCTCGCATAACGCAAGGCATACATTGAACTAATCAGAGAACAGAAATAGCAGAATTACGTTGTGAATTCAGACAGCAACATATTTATAAGTACAGTTTTCCTTTCAACAAGTATTTTCCCATATTTGCTTAAAAGGCACAACTTCAGGATTTCTACCAACGAACTCATACAACGCAGACCTTATGGCTACAGCTGTGGCCTTTGCCATTGCGAATACTCTGCAGTGTGTACACGCATCCCTGCATAACTGCAGTACGACAGGTCGTTCCCTGCATAGAGGTCTTTAAGTGCAAGAGTCGAGGCAGAACTGCTGCCAGTACGGAAAGAGAATCCTACCAACCTCGACCCGGGGCCGTTGTAGGTTGTGCGTCTGACACCGACGTACATGGCGCACTGGACACCACTGAGCTCTCAACCGGCGTGGCCTGGGGAACCTTAGTAGCAGCCTTTCCCTTTATATTCTTCCTTATTTGTATATGTGGTTTCCTATCTGCTAGAGCGCTGGGCAGGCTAAAAAACAAAGCGTGAAAGTGCAATGAGAGCTGCTAAACTTTTGTACTTCAGAAATGAAGAGCAAGAAAGGAAAACCTCAAGAAAACGCGAAACTGCACTTCAACCTGTGTTTCAGCTCCAATCAGATCAAGAAACAACCCCTACCTCTTCCCCAGCATGGCTGTTAAGCATTCAAAGCACGAACTCCCAGTATGCTACCTGAAAAGCCCAGGCATAAAGTTTATCCTTTAATTTGAGGCTTTGTCATTTGACCGGGGGGAGGTAATCAGGACAAGGCTCTGGACCATGCTGCTCAAAATACGACAACAGACACACCAAAAATCCAAGCTGGCTGCGTGCAGCAATTAAAGTAGTGTTTACTATTCCATGACAGTTAACATGTTGGACTGACCTTTCATTTACTGTTTAGTACTGAACATTAAGCTGCAAAATTACTCATGCTTTGCATTTAGTACTGGCATCAAAACTAACAGCATTAGATAGCTATTCCCACAGCAAGACACGCGTTCCCTCTGCCCAGCTGTGCATGTACTTTTTATAAGCATTGTATTTGATACTTAACATGACTGCCACAGGTTATATTCATCCGTTACCATTAGGAATTATTGGTAACACTGCTTCAAAATGTAAAAAGCATATGCAAAATGTCTGGGGTGTCGCAGCTGGTGAAATTATGTCCTTTCCTTACATGCTGGGAAAGATAAAAAGGGAAGGCTGGTGTATGCCCACAGGTCCCCGCAGCAGCTCCCAGCCAGATGGCAGAAGTACAGAAGGTACAGAGGAAAAGTTTCTTTGTTTACTCTCCTTCTAGCTGCTTACAGCAGCCACGTTATGAAGGGAGGCACAAGATGTGTTTTTCCCAGGGCGATGCTCCCGTGGAGAAGCTACAGATGAAAGGGAGAGGTGAAGCCTCCAGCAAAGCACCTTTCGGTATGCTTTTGACTGATCTTAGTGCCACGACTAGGTAAAATTATGGTTATTTCTACCTTGGCCAGAATTCCTCTGGTCAGACACTTGGCATGCCCAGGGCTCTGCATTTTGACTACGGAGTTCGGGTTTTTGGGTCACAGGTTGCCCCAGCCAACACAAACACGGGTCTTTTCCACTCACCCCCGTGCTCTTTCCGACTTTCACTTGTGCTGCTGTCCTGCTGTGGCCACTGCATCTCAAGTACCGATGAACCTCTCTTCCCACCCTTTCTTCACCTCTTGCCCAGAGGCTTTTTTCATCACACATTTCTAAACATCTATTTATTTAATCTTTTTTGAGACAGAGCGATGGGCACTGCGAATGGACGGCCTGTGAATACCAGAATAACATTCAGTTCATATCCAGACCGGAACATTAATAAATACAAATATATTAAGGGATTCCCTGCCATTCATGGTTTGATTTTTTTTTTTTATATTCATAGGGGCTATTTATATCTAAATCTCTATTTTCTCTATTGCAACTGAAGTTATCGGGCTTATTTTCCCCCAGCTCAAATATTCCCATTGCAGATTCAAAAGGGCAAATTTTCACCCAGCTGCTCAGCATGCTAATTATGATAGAATCGCTGCCGATGTGATCTTGCCTGCTTCTCTTTCAGTATTTCTAGATAGGCGTTTTGTGCAACCAATATGCCAGCTCAATGGACAAAATTATTACGAGATTGCTGATAGAAGGAAACTTAGTGTATTTTAAAAATCAGTGTCATTTCTTAGAGAAAGAAGAAACCTATCAAACAAGATTGTAATTGTATTTAATGCACATTTTGCTTTTAACAGCAATTTGCCAGTTTAAACAGCATAGAACTTACAACGCTTAATTAGTGAAGAGGTTATAGTGCTTATAAAGTTGTATCTAAAATATACCTTATTCATTCTCTATTGAACAACATTTTTAACACAGTCTAATGTTATAATTACACGCTATACAGTAGCAGCATGTTCACACCACTACAGTTAAGGCCGTGTCAGCATTCTTATCGTGAACCTTTTTCAGGGTTTGAACACATCAGCCATAAAATTACAACACAGTTTGAAAAAATATGACATCCAAGATCTGAATCTTGTATTGACTTCCATCAAATAAGAATAAAAATAATAAAACACGTATAATAAAGGACTCCACCCAAATTTATTTTGGATGATTACTGCCTTTGCACAACATGCTTAAAATTTCCAAAATGAAATTTAAAAGTTAGTGGACAGCACAGTCTAATCAGGTTTAGACGAATCTGAGTGCGAAGTGCTGTAAAAGTGGGTGCCACAGATGCACAATAACCACTTCTCACATACCGCACATTTTAACCTACACAAGGCTGCTTCTGTGTAAATATTTAGACTGGTAGGTAAAAGCAGTTCTACCACCAAGTGAATAATAAAAACTACTCATCTCCAGTTGTATACACTTATCGGTCAAGATGAAAGTAAACTGTTTATCAAGTCAGCACACTGGCTACTGAGGTACCATGTTAGTTCCTACAGTTAGGATAAGAAACATCTGAATTTTTATGCCATTCATGCCCTGATAATTCAAGCGGGACTCATCATGCTGCCCACCAAGCTGAAGCCATTTGTTAAGTAAAGGCGGCGGATGCGGCCAAATACTGTACAGAAAGGGACCCAACAGCTTCTTTAGTGAAATGCCAGAGCCTGCCTAAAGAAACTCGCCCTTAGTTCACGCCCTAACAGTTTCTTGGTTTTATTAATAAAATGCTTCTTATTGCCATACAGTTTGATTAAAAGAAAATCTCTAGTCAGGGTTCTACCTCTGCTTAAAGCGAAGCGCATCTGTAAGCGTTTCCTGAAGCATTACCCAACAGAAGTGTGCTTCAGGTGTTGAACTGTCATGGAACCACAGTAAGCTGATGAAACTTTGTGGAGCTGCAGAACCAAGCTCTTTATACATCATTTGCTTATTTACTATTTTTACACTTCCGCGTTCAAGAAATTTTCCTTTTGTGACCACCTCTTTCATGACAATGCTTTTGAAAGCACTCCACTGCATGCTTTTCAGACTTAGAGATAAGTATATAAGACTGAAAAAGAGTTGCCTATTTCAAGCTTCATGTACAATGCATACACATATTTATTAATAATAAAAACTTGTCTAAACATCTATTTGTTCTTTGGACCAACTCCAGCCTCCCTAGGTGACTGTAACATGTCTTATAAACCTTTCATGGAAGATTTAAAAAATAGCACTTCAAGACAAAAAAGAAAAACAAATACATTAAAACATCATCAACACAAAGACAGAAAGAGGAAAACGAAGTGGAGACATCCCATGCCACATTCACTGCTGGCACAGGTTAGCAGTGTTCTCCTGAAGTCTGCTTTCTTGCACAAGTTTTTATCCTGTGGTCTTAAAAGGGAGCTGCAAAGCCAAGAGGAAATGCCATGTATGCTCCCAAATATGGGTCACACGCTAAAATCCTTCTTCTTAAGAAGGGAACTGATTAGCACATGGCCTATTTCAGCTCTCTGTCCTATCAGACTTTCTGCACACAGGCACCTGTAAAAGAGGGATAACAGTATTTCTCTACCTCAGAAAACTGCTATGAGAACAAATGCATTTACAGTTGCTTCAACCACAGTCACAGCAATAAGGGCTACATCAGTACCTAAAATACAGCCTTGCCTCCTTCTGCCAACCCCTGCAAACAGAGCAAGCAGTAGACAAGACATAGCAAGAGTAACATTGGTAATGGAGGGCTTTATGACACTATATGGTAGTGGCTGATTTAGTTCAGCAGAATTAAGTTTTGCCATAAAAACTCCCTAAGATTCTTTTTTTTTTTTTTATAAGGGATCAACACAAGTCAGCTTAAGGGATTGTACAAGAATGACCCGAGTTGTATCCCAGTGCTCAATACAACAAGTAGTTTCAGAATCTGTCCACACCTGACGATGGTCCACATAAATTCATACACAAACATGTATACTGCTTGTACCAGGGGAAAAAAAACCAAATAATTTCCAGCCTCCGTTTCCACTTCTGTATTTTATGATACTGGGCACATACCACAGACAAATGAAATGCTACGGCAATAACCCATATGATCCGTATTATGTTTCCTCACCTGTGATGTGAGTAAGACCGATGCAGTGTGTTAATAGGCAGAAATCAGTTACTTATTGCATCAAAGCTCACCTGTAACCCATCAATTTCACAAAGATATTACAGGCTATCATCATGGAAAGAGAACATCTTCATTCCTAAATTTGACTCCCCTGTCTTTCACTGAACTATGAAGAACAAATTCCTCAAAACTTTCAAGATAAAGTGGAGCAGAAGTTTCAGCTATAGAAACGTAGTGCAAAGGTTCAGTTTGGCACTGCAACATTATGGACAGACAAAAACTTACGGTAAACCCAGTTTAGACTTGGAAAAAAGAATCCTGTAATTGAACCAATATTGTCAAATGTATTGCATACTATTGTAACTTCACAGTAATCAAAATCAGACATCAAGGTTTCTATAGAAGCAGCAATCACAGATTGCAGTAAAGTATACCACTCAAGGGAAGAAAATTGCATTTTGGCAATTTCATAGTCAAGTGTTCCTTATGCTTCTCCAACAGTCATTTGTCAGATATTTTCCTGTTTAAAAGGTGCATATTGTTTCTCCTCAGTCCTCATGAGACTTCTCTGCAATGACTTTGCATTCATACTGAAAAAGAGAAGTTGACAAATTTAGTAATATTGATTTACATAACTAATGAAAAAGACTGCTATGAAGGGGATTTGTCTACAAAATGGCTGGTAAAATAGCTTAGCTTACACTTCACCCAGGTAAGTTTGGTCTCCCTAAGTTCTGTGCACACACTGTTGGCTGCAATTTCTGTCACCCTGAGCAGCAGAAAGAGCAGTTCAGACCTAGGGGACGGCCTGACTTCTCCCCAAACATGGGAGCTCTCAATTAGCTCCTCGTCCTGAACGGACTAGAAGCATGCAACTGAGAGCGTACAGAGCAAAGTCATGGGCTGTGCTCTGAATAACAGTACTAACAGCTCACTGCCTAGATCAAAAAGCAAATATTACCGATTTCTACCTTACTCTGCATCCACGAGTCAAATAGCTGGGCAGTATATATGAAGGAAGGAATGACATATAGATTAAAATTTTTACTAGAAGGCCACCAACCCTCCCTCCAAACTTACCATCGCCAGCTGCCTGCCGATATTGCCCATAGTTATTCCACCAGCAAAAAATATACATGGCAACCAGGAACGAACATAAAGAAAATCTGGAGACGTGTATCTGGAAAAGAACACGTATTTTTTTGAATGAAATGCTGTGCAATACATAGAGTCCTCCAATCACATGAGACAAACCTACATATTTAAATATTAGGACATTTCAACTTTAAAAAAAAAAAGACATTTATTATTGAAATTTAATTACTTGCAGCAAATAACAAAACTTCTGATTGATTATAACCTCATTTGTTCAACTAAAAAAAAAAAAGCATGTTATATTTTTGATATGGTAGCAATTTTATTGAAATAAGCAACTTACAGCTAGAAGTCTCACTTATAAACACATAAAAGCTTTCACGAACAGTCCAATTTATGTTACACTTAAAATTAAGTGCTGGCGGCTTTGGAAATCATGTCAAATTCTACCCTTTCAGTTATTCTGATTTTGTGTTATAGCTTCAGGAGACTATCATTTAACCTTAAAGAAGTAAATACTTACTGATAAACTCCATTGTAGACCAGGAGTTGTGACACCAGTGTGGCCAGGAAAGCAATTCCTACTCCAAGACCAAAGCCACTTCGTGATCTATCAAATGTCCACCACAGTCCAATTGACAGGGCTGCTAATGTGAGAGACAACTGGATATTGTTGGCAAAATCCACTTTCTATGTTGATTGTTAAGGATAAGCTTGGAAATATCATATACGAGTGTAAAGCAGTTTTCTTTATTCTGTTTATCATATTTCGGCACAACAGAAAAAAATACCATAAAAAAATACAGCCCTAGCAGTATCAGCTATAACACAGCTATCAGGCACAAGGAAATAAGGCTTGTCAGTGTTGCCAATGCATCAGGAAACTAAAAACTTATGACACTTCTTCACATTTTTAGGGTCTTAGCACTTAAAAGAGCAAGGAGACTACAGACCTAGCAGATAATGCAAGCATTTTATACAGACATACAATGCACACGTTACTGTTTGGAGTAAGGACATCTCATCTCATCTTATCTGGCCCTTTATCACACTAAGCATGAAATCTTAAATCTAGTATGAGACTCCTCTACATGACAAGGATTTACTGAAAAAAGGTATTTGTCACTCTTACTTAATCGCAATTTTGTTTAGTTTACGTTCCGTTAAACATTAAAAATGTTATTCCGTAAAACAGTATGTAAAAAATCTTACTGTGAAAGTATTAACTTAAATCAACACTGAAAATCAGTTTTGTCAACTCTGTGATTAAAGTGTGAAGTCACTCCAGATCTCTGTGTAGTGTTTCACATTCTTCAAGTTTTTTTGGGAATACTAATGCATCCTCACTACTCCTGTCCAAAACAGATTATTAAAAAGGAGGCTGTCAAGTTTCATAAACCTGACAGCAAATTTATGGGATGACAACATAAAAACAGTGTCCTATTTTCTCACAAAGACCTGGAGAGAGACCTAGAGGAAATGAGAAAGAAGTTCAACTAATTGAAATAAATAATAACAGGATAAAAATCAATAGCATCAGAAAAAAATGTCAAACAAAACCAAAAAATACACCAAATATGGTTAATGTGCAGAACTGGTAATAAGCTGAAAAGAAAGCAGTCTGAAGAGCTGTCAAGGAGGAAATACAGACAGTACATTAATGATGTCCTGGAATATGTGTAACAGCTGTTAGAAAACTGCAAGAGGGTTTGCTGTAAATAATCTGACCCACACAGAGAGAAGATGTCAATTCTCTTGTATTTCTTAAAAGCAGTGAAGCTGCATGAGCTTACACAACAGGTACAGTCCAGGTTGGTGAGAACCACAGGACCAGATTAATGCACCTTTGGCAAGGAGAGCAAGGTTTGTGAGGGACAGTGGTAATGACGCTGAACCTCGGCAGCTCCAGCTCATCCGGCCATACTGGATAGGATGGCTGGCAGGAACAAAACCAAACAACAACAAAACCCATCCAAGGGCTAAGCCACCTCAGTAAGAATTCAGCCAGTTCTCACATCTTTCACTTAACTTGCTCTATTTTCCTGGAAATGAGGAGATTCAGTAGCACACAATCAGAATTTCTTAGCATGGTTTCTGCAGACCACATAGGAGCTGACACTGAAGGAAATGAGAGTTCCAGAAAAGATGATCAACTTTCTTTCCATTTAGTTTACAAGAACCTGATTTTCACAGACAGATCCTGGCTTTACCTGACAGGGGAAGCACCAGACATGACTACACAAAGCCACTAAGACTCATAGCACTGCCAGTAAGGTGTGTCAGTCCACATGGAAAACACCCTGTCACCCAACACGTCCCCAGCTGCTTTGGAGGGAAGGGATGCCAGTTTTGAGCACACTTGTGCAAGGGTGTATCTGGATAGGTATACAATGAGGAAGAGTATGATGTACTGCAACATGCTGACTGACAGCAAATTTATGGGATGACAACATAAAAACAGTGTCCTATTTTCTCACAAAGACCTGGAGAGAGACCTAGAGGAAATGAGAAAGAAGTTCAACTAACTGAAATAAATAATAACAGGATAAAAATCAATAGCATCAGAAAAAAAATGTCAAACAAAACCAAAAAATACACCAAATATGGTTATGGTTCTAATTGCTCTTACTGAATGACCACAGGAATGGTAACTACTCTTTCAGCATCAAGGCATCATTTGCAGAACAGGGTAACAGAGCTTACTTGCTCTGGGTATTACCTGGTCCTGAGTTTTCCCCATTCTTTGCAAAGTGCATGTGCCTCACTGATGACCTCAAGACTGGGCTTCAACCTCTTACTACAGTGCTAAAAGGAGATGTCCTTTCGGAATGTCTTAAAGCACTTTTCTGTAATAGCTACTGCATAAATATTTCCCTGCACTTACTTTAATTATTCAAAGAAAATAAAGACTAGAAGTAGAAGAAAGCCCAATATTGAGACATTTCTAATGAAAAGGTTTTTCAGAATGGAAAGACGTGAGACTTATCACCTCCAATACTGCTACGACAGTTTAACACTAATGCATATCCTGCATTTCCCTTGCAAAAACGCTGCTTGTTATGTCTTTAACAACAATTCACCATGACTGACTATGTGAGCTTTGTTTTAGTGGAAATCCATTTGTTATCACCAATTTCATTAGAATATAGGATACAGCGCTGGCATGATTTATTCCCACAAAGACAGCTACACATCGCATTACACTGGACCATTCTCTCTTAAATTTATGTGGCTCTCCCAGATGTCTGTCCATGCATGGGTACAATAACCCAATCACAGCTGTGGAGACAGGAAAGAAAAAAGGCCCAGAAGTTAAAGTACTGGCAATATTTAACTAAAATAAAGACCATCTAGACTTTGACAATTATTGTGACTACCCAAACAGATCTTTTAAGGATAAATAATACAAAACATACATTGTAAAAGAAGAGGAATTTCAAACCATTTTATTCTTTAAAAAAGACCTGTAAAACTTCAGCAGCATCTTCAACCACTGCAGCAGTGACCCGGCAGAAGTAGCAAAACAGAGGCAATTTGAACTAGGGGCAGAGGATGAAAGAGCTCTGCACCCTACCAAGACCTGCAGTCTCACCCTGTGGTTCAAAAAGAGACTGCTCTTTAGCAGGCTTGCAGGCTGGTACTTTTGAAAATCCCACATATCAAGCACACATATTTAAACAACTGCAAAACAAACACACCACAGTAAGGGCAGAGTGTGGTTTATAACACCAATATTTTGTGTCGTCTTTTGTTGTTGTTACAAGTAGTTTTTGTTTGGATAATGTTTTTCTCTTCTTCAATGCCAGTATAAAGGCTCACACAGAAGAGGGAAAGCCAAGAGCCTATGGTAGAATTGAATACAGAAAGGAAACAGACTTTCAGCCCCAGGGAACTGCTATGCTCTTGGAATGTTTCTTCATAAATGTGTTCTCTACCGCAACTGTAGCTGAAAAGACTGTTACCAACAGAGCTGAGGAATAACACCGGTGCTTAAGGTTAAACTGGTGCTGTAGAAGGAGGGCAGAGTCATCGGTACGGACTCCAGTGCCCTCAGTCTGGCATGCTGCTGGAGGTATGTTAGGGCAAATGCTCTTTATTCTGCCCGAGAGGAAACTCATCCCCAGGATTTGCAAAAATAAATCACCGGTAAAGCTGGAGAGGAAAAAAACTGCCCAATTTTCTTGCCAAAGGCACTGGGCCAAACTGATGACTAATAACGGTGATGGATAAAAGGACTTCTCTGAAAGCAGCCTCAATCACCACTGATTATAAATATGCAAAATACCTTTATTCCGTTCACAATAATAAGGCATACTGCAGAGAAATATTCCTGTCAATTCCAGGAAGGCTGTGCAAGTATGAATGGTAAGAAAATGGGTGAATTATCAGCATTTACCACAGAGGTTCCTTGTATGTACGCTAGCAGAGAAGATAAGGAAAGAAAATGGAGAAGAAAAGACTGATAATGAAAAAGAAAAAACTCAAAACACCTCAACAGGGGTCACTCCTACTGGGAAAAGCCAATTAAGGTAGTAACATCTTTAAATCAGGTGACTTAAAAATCAAGTAGTGCAAATAGCTAGCAGGTGATTGACTACACTTTGCAAGCCATAACCAGTCTTCCCATCAAAATCACCAACTCATCAGAACAGCCCGTAAGTTTCTTCTGAGATGATGGCAAGACCTAGCCTTCACAACTTCCCCATAGGCAGCTGCAGACAGTGCTCTCAGATGGCTCAAGAGAGCATAAGGTGCAGCCTGACACAAACAGCTGGCAGTGCAAACGTTACAGTCAACATCGCAGACCTTATTCGTTGCTGCTGCACGTTGGGATTCTGTCATTTCAACCCTCCCTACTCCATATATAAAAGATCAAACCTTTACCAGACACGCTTGTCAAGACAATCAGTTTAAAGTATAAAAGAAAAATACAGCAAATGCAGGATACAATCCAATAACTAATCCACAATGTCGGCAGGATAACAGAAAGAGGACTAAGACAGCTAGCAGACAAAGCAGGTACGTAACTGCCACCGTAAGACTCCAAACGTGTTTCCACAGTAGAACACAAACTGACAGGTTCAGAAGATATATTGGGAGGGTTTCCTTTCAAATCAAGGTCCTCTGACATCTGGGGTGTAGTATTTTAACAGGGTATCAAAAAGCAAGCAATTGAACGACTAGGAAAAAAAGAGACTTAAATATTATCATTAGCAAAACAGTGATGCCAGCTCAAAAGCTAGTTTATTGACTCATATTAATACACAGAAATGTGAGCTTCTCAATCTTATTAAAACTGACCTCTAGGAAGACACCAGCTTTACTGTAAAGGCTTACTAAAGCTGAATCCTCCAGTATGGCTGCTAAGAATATTCCCTTTGTAAAGCATAAAACTGATGCATGGGGTCAGTGATCTCCAGAGCCAAGTAGAAAGCCAAATTCCATCATCATGCTTGTAACATGGAATACGCCTTGATACTTGAAGACGAAAGACAAGGAAAAAGGGATATTCCTGTATCTTTCTACCTACCGTAGACATCTCACTTAAACTAGCTAAACACGCAAAAGCTTTAACTCCCTACGTGCCCATGGGAGAACTGGAGCACGTTCACATCGTCTGACTTGATACATGAATCTAACCGAGGTGCGCTGTTTTGCAACATGCTTCTACAACTGCAAACCGCTTGCCTGGCCTCAACTCCCTGAGACACAGTCAGGTCTCCCAGCTTTACAGAGCTAAAGCAACACCTTGAACTGGAATGAGGAACAAGTGGAAAGCTGGACCGCAAAAGGGAGCATAACTCAGGGTGGTTTGCTGTGCACAGAACAAGGTACTGTGTGCTGCACAATCCGATACTTCCAGGTGCCAGGTTATTTTCAAGGGCTGTCCGTAGAGCACGCTCCTGTAATCCAGCCTCACGGTTTCAAGTGGCACACCTTCTCAAGTCTGCTAAACTTGTACTCTAACCCAGCAGAAAAAAGCAAAGGTTATGCTCTACTAACAATATAACACTACAACAAGTTAGCGGAACAACAATTTCTGGACACATGCATGCATATTTGTGTATACACAAGGAGATGAGGAGAGTAATGCTCAAAAACAGCAGTGATGCTGGAAGAGAAATTGTTATCTTCCACGCCTTTGACATAGTTTTTTGTAACCATATAACTACCTATCGACCCTTTCATCTCCACGCCAGGCATACGTACATGACTGAACTTACCTGACGCTGTGCCACAGCAAGGTGGTACCCACCAAGCTGAGGAGAAGATGCTTGTGATCACATCAGGGGGGAAGAGAGTAACGTTTCTCTGGATCTGAAGCAAGTTTAATACTAATGCAAGAAATACGCCAATAAAAAACAGCACTATACCACGAATTACCAAATTCATGCCATGACTGGTTACAGACGAGATGTATGGGCCACACTTTTTTGGTAAGGTTGGCATTGCATCATTTTCTGCCATGACTTCTTATGTTCTCAGAGACATCCAACAGGCTGACTGAGGAGGATTCACTTGCAATCAGTATTTTGACCCTCCTCAATTAGGAGATACCCAAACCCTGAAAAATAATTAAAAAAGGGTGAAAAATGCAGATATAAGAAACATTAGATATATTTCTCTTAAATAAATTGGAGATTGGATTAAAAAATATGGCTATTACATTTTTCTGAATTTTCTGAGGTGGCAATTAGTCATCTGAGAGCAGAACCAACCACAGCTGCAAAAATGCCTTATAAAGAAAACAGGTTTTACAAATAGCTTTGTCTACTAGGAGACGGAGAAGGAAACGTGGGATGGGACAACTAGGAGTGTGAACCACAGACAAGAGGTGAAGAAATGAAACCGATATCAGATGGAGGAAAGGCTTGCTTTACAATAACAATAAGTTGTTTTTCTCCCCTCCTTTAAGCAACAACTGGAAATTTTGTAATTCAGAAGCAAGTAAACACAGCTCTTAGTTTCAAGTCAGCCAGAGAGGTTCACAGATCTCTCCTCTTGAAGAGACACCAGAAAACATTTCTCAATGGGAAAGTGAAATCTGAGAAATATTTTTCAGGATGGAGCCAGAATCTCAGCCATCCCTCAGTGCATCCATTTTTGTAACCCCAGATAAGAGAAAACAACTCAGCAAACCAGAAAAGTAATCTTAATACAGAGAAATGTTTACCCAAGTAACACACTTCTGGTGAAAACTGCCATACGTTATTACAAAGCCTAATTGTCATCAGCCACAAAAGAACCTGAGAGAGAAGGGAAAAGGAGTCCCCCCTGCCCGTGCCGTAGGTAGCATCCTACATGAGTAACTCTGCCGGCACTACAGGAACGGCAGAGTTCCCATCCCAATCACTCTTTTTAAAAAAACCTGTCCATCAAGACTCTTGTTATACATGGATTCAGTGCCACATTCATGTATAACAACGATTTTGATCGACAGCTTAGCCACCTGGAACTTAAGAAAAAAAGCCCTGACACTGTTTTTAAATTTGAATCTGCCAACTGGTGGCGGCTTTTGTTAACTCTTACTTATGGCCACGCAGGCACAAGGGGAGCCAAACCAGCAGATCCATCCCCCTTTCCCACCAGCTTCAGCAGATTCCAAGGAAGCTCTCTGAAGATGCAGCAGCAGCGCAGAGGATGCAGCATTCACTTTTGCTGATTGAAAGCCAAAAGGGAAGTTAAATACATCCAGCCTGGTTAAGATACTACAGGTAACTGCACAGAAGATGCAACGCCACGCTGTGGCATCATCCATCACTCAAAAAAAGTTCCAAGAGGCACAACAAAAGAGAAAAAGAAAAAAAAAGTTCTGATCACACATAACTTCCCGCTGGCAGTTCAGGGGGGCAGCAGAGTCCTCCCGAGAATACAGGATCTCTTCTACACAGCCAACTCTCCACATTATTTCTAATCATGAACACGTCTTAGGGGTAAAGAGGGTAACCACGGTGTCTGGCTTCTTAGTCAGCGTCCTGACTCACACTGAACAGATGTCTCCATCAAGGCTGGCACTGGCCCTGCAACACACTTCCCTCAAGCAAAAAGGAGGTGCTCCAGATGGCATGGCAGTGGAGTTTGGATAATACATGTAGCCTCCAGGAAAGAAAGCACCGGAGTTACACATACATGACTATTTCAGCTGAGAGTCTCCCCTGTCCCTGGGGGCTTTGCCCACCAGGTGATCACAGGAATTCCCAGAATTTACAGGAGTCTTTTCAATACATGGCACTGGAGACTGTAGGTCCCAATTACAGACTCTGCAGGAATACTGTACCTAATGGGGGCTTTTAAACCGTCACATTCCTTTTTAGCTTGCCTAGGAAAACAAGCTAAGCTCTTGACTCTCCACTTGCTTCACCATCCCAACAGCGCTTGGCACTTCCCAAAGTCTGCATATCCCTTTGATTTTTAATGCATGACCGGAGCCGATGCACACGATCCCAGGTTGGGCTCTCAAAGCCTTGTACAAGACAGTTCACGCTTTTGTGTCTCTCTTTAAATGAGCTCTTCTGCTGCACATCGAGGATCACAATTTCTTTTTCTGACTGTCATAAAGCAGCTGCTCACATCCTGTGATCGACTACTACATTGAAGTCTTTCTTCTTTCCTGTTACTGAACTCCTTGTTTCTTGGGACCAGCCCCAAACCTTGCATGCCCAATTTCCACCCAAAGGTATTATTATTTACTCTGACGCTCAAGGTTGCTCCAATTTTCCTGTAGGGTATCTTAGTCCTCTTTGGCCCTGCAAACATTTCCCAGCTTTGGGTCATCAGCAAACATCATTACTGCATCCTACCTTGTGCACCACGGTCATCAACTAAAATACTGAGCAAGATCAGCCCAAGCCCCTGGCTTTGCTGAAATCCGTTAATAATTTCCCCGTGGCCATCATTTCCCCATTTTATACTATCTCGTGATATCTCCCTCTAACAAGACTCTGCTTCTTGTCATTCTTCAAATACAATAATCTCCAGCTTAATTAAGATTCACCAACTGTCCCACATGGCAATGCTGACGTAAACACTGATCAGATCTTACTTTTTTTTTTTTTCCTACAAATGCTGATGATCAAGTAAAAGCCGAATTTCATTCTGGAATAAACCAGTTTCAGAATAGAAAACCTGCACTTACCCGATTTCCATTTACTTAATACATCATTTGGCAAAAGTGAGGTATTTAATTGTGAAGACTTATCAAAATGGAACAGGACTTTGCTATGCAAGGAAATCACTTACTGCTTTTATAGAACCACTGCAGCTGCAAATCACTCAAGCCACCAGCAACAAGATTTTTACTACGAGGTAAACAGCCTGACCACAGCGAGGGCACTTGGGTGGGTACACATCGGTGAACGTTTATAACGAGTAATGCAAGGTCCCAAATTAGCACGATGCAGTAGCTTCCATCCTGGTTTCTCACTCTACACATATTGTTCCTATCTGTTTTATCCCAGCTTCCGAATCTTCTCCGCTCAGTAGCTCTAGAGACCTTCTGGCATGCCACAAAACAGAGCAATGCAGGAACGGAGCAAGGTGACCAACGCTCACGTAAACATTCTTCAGTGCCTCGGGCGGCCTGGGTTCACGATGCTCAGGTGCAGCAAAGGTATTTACTCGTCACCTTTCGTGAAAACAGAAATTAAGATCTCTAAAGAGGACATCACCTCCTCCTTCTGGACTGGGAGGCTAGCATTCCTGCAGACAGAGGAGACAATGTCCCTCTCCTTTTAAGCCTTGTGTTTTACTCAGGGTTTCCACTCAGCTAGGAACTGTTCACGTATTGAACCAACACTACTATGGAGCCTTCATCTCTTGGGAATGCATATCCAAAGCTGTAACACCACATCGAAAGCTACAGGCTTGGCACTGCCACAAAGTCTCAGCTGCACCTTCCGCCTCGGTGGCACACAGCTTCAACCCAAGCTTTCCAACGTACCACGCGAGAGCATGACATGCCATTCGCGAGGCAACCACCCAATGTCTGGCGTTGCGCAAAAAGTTAACGAGTAAATTAGCACCCTAGACATGTTCAAAACACTTAGTCACTTAACTGTATTCTAATTAGAAGATCCGTCCTGCAAGTGCTCCCTAGCGCTCTTCACGCTCGCGAACAGCCTTCTGCCGCGCGCAACTCGCAACTTCTGACGCGGTACAGACACGTTAGGAACAACGCAGCGTGGCGGGCGCCAAGACGGGGAAGATTTATTGAAGCAACACCGCGCAGGAGATGGCAAAGCGGCGAAGTGACAAGAAACCATCCGCCTCCTGCGAGGCGACGCCAAAAGCAAACCACCCCCCTTTCTCCGGGCACCAGGCGAGGCGGCTCTCCCGGCCGGTCCGCTCCGGATCGCCGGGCCTGCGGGGTCGGTACCCGCCCGGCCACCCAGCCGGTCCCTTCAGGCCAGCCTCGGCGCCTCCAG
>VZTL01021749.1:0-10069 GCA_013400535.1 Scopus umbretta
ATGACCTAGATGAGGGGATTGAGCGTTTCATCTGCAAGTTTGCAGATTACTTTAAGCTGGGTGGAAATGTTGATCTGACTGAGGGGAGGAAGGCTCTACAGAGGGATCTGGACAGGCTGGATCGTTGGGCTGAGGTCAACTGTATGAGAATCAACAAGGCCAAGTGCCGGGTCCTGCACTTTGGTCAAAACAACCCCATGCAACGCTCCAGGCTTGGGGAAGAGTGGCTGGAAAGCTGCCTTGCAGAAAAGGACCTGGGGGGTGCTGGTTGACGTCCAGCTGAATATGAGCCAACAGTATGCCCAGGTGTCCAAGAAGGCCAACAGCATCCTGGCTTGTATCAGGAATAGTGTGGCCCAGGACTAGGGAAGTGATTGTGCCCCTGTACTTGGCACTGATGAGATGGCATCTCAAATACTGTTCTCAGTTTTGGCCCCTCACTACAAGAAGGACACTGAGGTGCTGGGTTGTGTCCAGAGAAGGGAAACAAAGCTGGTGAAAGTTCTGGACAACAAGCCTTATGAGGACTGGCTGAGAGAACTGGTATTTTTTAGCCTGGAGAATAGGAGGCTGATGGGAGACCTTATTGCTTTCTACAACTTCCTGAAAAGAGGTTGTAGTGAGGAGGATGTTGGTCTCTTTTCCTAAGTAACAAGCGATAGGATGAGAGGAAATGGTCTCAAGTTGTGCCAGGGGAGATTTAGATTGGATATCAGGAAAAAAATGTTTCCTGAAAGGGTTATCAGGCACTGGAACAGGCTACCCAGGGAAGAATTTGAGTCCCTGTCCCTGGAGGTATTTAAAAGACGGGTAGACAAAGTGCTTTAGAGACATGATTTAGTAGTGGCCAGGTGCGGTTGGACTCGATGATCTTAAAGGTCTTTCCAAACCAAATGATTCTATGATTCTATGACAGGAGATAATAAAAAATGTTTAAGACATCCAGTCCCATTTCCATTAGGGAAAACTTGCTTTCTGCCATACATTCTTTTGATGTTTACCTAATCTTCTTTTAAAGGCCTCAGAAAGCATATTGCCAATGATGGCTATCCCTTCAATCACCATACCATCTTGCCTAAAATATACTCACATGTATGCTGAGTTTTCCCTCTGTATTGCAAGCAAATGACACACCAGTTTTCAAAAAAATTTTCCTCCATGTAATATGTACAGTCTCTGAATTCATGAACAAATGAAAGGAAAAAGCACTCTGTTGCATGTTGAGGATAAGGACAGATTGTACCTGCGCTGTCCACATGCCAAAGGAAATCATTAGCCATTCCTCAAGGTGTAAGACAAGGATATCCTTTGATAAAAAGTGAGAGACCCTCTGTGACTTTATACTCTTGATTAGAGCAAAAGCAAATCATTTTATTAGTAGTATCAACAACCCACCACTGATAACTTACTTTCCAACACTTACGTGCTTCTTTCTACGTCAATTTTTTACCAACTCCACTGCACGCCTCCTTCTGAGAAGCTGCAGCAGTAAGAGGAGAGAGCAAGCCTGGCATGCATCTGTCTCCCCTTTTTGCCTCTCTCAGCTTTCTGATGTCTCTCATGACACTAAACTGAATTTCTGTGGAAAAGACACCAGTCTGTGAACTCTGCTTGTCTCTGTCACAGCAGTATAGCCCACAGCAGCTGAATGGGACCAAGTATTATTCGGCCAAGGCCCTAAACTTCTGAAGGCTCAAGTATTTTACAGTCATAGTACTTTGAGTACAGAGCGTAACTGGGGAGGAACACCCTCTTTCTCACCAGAATCCAGCTCCTTTGGAACAGTGCCTGCTTTATCCTGTTAAAAACATATAAATTATGCAGACTATCTGCCTTGCCCCCAGATCTTTTAACCAGGCCAAAAACTGCTTGTGTACAATCAGTTTTACATTGTCAATCCAGGAAAGGAGAGAAACCTCTCAGAAGGACTGATGAGAATTCTGTGTGCTAATTGCCTTTCTGACTAAAGAAAAATGTGGCATAAAACTGATTATAAAGGAGGACAATGAAAAATTAGTTGCTTTGTCTAAATGCTTCCAGTTGTTGATAAATGCTCACTGTTTAGTCTCACCAATTTTTTTCAGCCTGCAGCTGCAGAGCCAGTGTTCCTCATGCCTCACCATGACTGACGATCTGACTGCATGCCAGATAATCGCCAATTCCTGCTCTGCTGTCTGTTTCAGTTATTTTTTTAAGAGCATTTTTTTCTCCTTTTCTTGAACCTGATGATCTCACACCGGAAATTCAGCTTTTCTCCCAAAGAAGAGGGTCTTTTGTGATGGCAACAGAGCACTCTTACAATCAGCTGGGAGTTTTCCTTACTTAGGCAAGAAAAAAAAATAAGGTCAAGAATTGACAGAGTTCCAGCAGTGCTTAAACTCTAGCAGCACAAAAAAGCTATTTAAGGAGCAACAAAAACCTAAAGACGCATTTACTCTGAGGTAATGGTGACATAATTTTTTGGAGAATAATTCCCAGTTATTTTAACCTATTTTTTCTTGCTGCATTCAGGACCAAAATGTGAATAGGATATAGATGTAAACTTTACATGGAGACAGTGTGTCTCACAAATTGATGTAGAAACATCCAGCACAGAAATGGCTCTTTACCTTGACAATAAAGGCCAGTTTGATAGTTTATTTTCTTTATTCCTACAATGAGTCCATTGAAAAACCTTCATCATTTTTATTCTGCTTCAATGCCTTACAGTTTTCTATCCCTTGTAAAGGAAATAAAGTTACTGCAGGCAATTTGGAGACCCTGAATGAGATCTTGTTTTGAAGTTTCATAATGATTTTATTAATCTATTTTGTACTGCAAATTACAGTCTCTTGATTGCTAACATGAGACTTTTAGTTTTTTATTAGCATGTCTGTGGCCAAGAGACTGGTCAAATTTATTTTAGCCTTGATTCAGGCTTCAGCAGTGCCCTTACTTTATAAGTAAAAGATCCCTTTGTGATCAGAATATCTTTACCCTGCTAATCTAATTTCTGTACTACTATTTTTCATTTCCAGTTGATGGCTCCATGTCCTCCTGCACAGACATTCCTGGAAAGGAGCTAGTACCTATTTTCTTTTCCATACAATATTATGGGAAAGCAAATCTGCTTTTCACCACCATTTTGCCCTTTAGAAAGTGTTTTCAATGCAGTTCCTAGAAACTGAGTGTTGCATGAAGCAGTGAAAATGGACCAGTTTCTCCAGTATGTCACTCCCTATGCCAAAAAAGAGTATATGACCCTTTTCCCAGATGGCACAGAGAAGTGGTAAACCAAAGCTTCCAGCTGTACCAGGATTTCTGAATTCTCATTTTGACCCATTTCTTGTTATAGTGGATTATCTTATGTGGAAGGCAGGATATGGGAAGGAGGCTTGGATTTATCTCAGGCAGCTTTAACTTTCCAAAATGTTTTTGTATTATCTAATTCAGTTATAGAGATGATAAAGACAGAGATAGATTGATAGAGATAGAGATAGAGATAGACAGAGATAAGTAGAAATAGAGACAGACATATAGATCTTTCTTCTACAGTTAGTGGAGCAGAGATGTTCACATCCTGAGGCCAGTTCACTCCATTTAAACACTTACTTTCAAACGGGATGAATTGTCCCCTGCTGGTGCCTGTATCTTTAGGGATTATAGTGTCAGCGAGAATGACTCACTTCAGATGTCTGACATATGGACAGAGAAAGTTAGATGACATCATCACGACATCCTGCGCATGGGCAGTTATCACAGAGCAAAGAAACTAGGGTTAATCTGTTGTTGTGTGACAAAGCGGCTTCTGTGAACCCTTCACACTGTGCAAGCTATGCAGCCCCCTGCCAGGGGCTGCTCTGCCAGTGAGAACATAAGGACAGGATCCTTAGGGAGCTGGAGGCAGGGGGATGCTAGCAGGTTTGTTGCAATGCAGTATGAGGGTAAAGAAAGGCCAGCTGCACAGGGCTTTAGATGGGATCGAGCTCTTAGATCACCATTTAAAACTTCCCATTGAAGAGCCTGGCTAGCTCAGTTCTTCAATTCTGAAAGTATTTAAATGATAAAGAAAGATTTTTCAGGAATGAAATCCTCGTGTGCAGGTCCAGGATCAGGTACTGCTTGTACACGTCAGATTCCACCCCTTATTTCTGAATTTGTTCTCCTTGGTCTCCCTGCCCTGTCCACATCTTTGAGAGATACGGTGTACATGAACAGAAATGTCTCTCTTCCATGCTGCTTCTTTCCTTCCTTTCACCTGAAAAATACATGAAGTCTTGCATGGAGAAACATGTGTGTTACTCTTAAAAGAAATCAAAGAAAGTCCTACAGTTTTTCCTGTGAACATAGTACTTTAAAAGGATAATTGACATAATTGGCAGCATCTCTGTTTTATTTAAAGGAACACAATGACTCCAGACATTCTCAGTTACAGCAGACTCTGATTTGAATTGTAACAATTAGAAATGTCCACTGGGTAGATCATCTTGTCCTTTCTGCTAATACAGCATTGTTTCCTCTGATACTTTCCTCGCTGCTTCATCCAGTTGAATTTTGCCACTCTTCTTGACAGAATGTTTCTTTGCCAAATAGGTCTATTGCTAGTAAATAAGACATTGTATTCAGTCCCCATTTTCCTGTGTTCTGTGGAATCCTATTTTTTCCAAAAGCAGTTATATTGCACAATGCCACCTCCATTAAATGACACCCCCAGCTTCAGGAAACCAACAGCATTTTATACTGCAAATTTGGGCTGGAACTGTCATGCAATGTTCTTGTAAAAGCTCAGGCTTTAATACAAGTCAAACATCATCCCCTTGTTATTTTAGCACATTTGGTCCTGAGATAAATTCCAGAAGTTCAAAAAAAGAATGAAAATTAAATAATTGAAAAAAAAATTATCAATTATTTGGGCAAAGGTTCACATTTATTTTTAAATTATAACCAGAAAACAGAGCTGAAAAACTGTTCTTTTCATTCTTGGTTACTTAACTGTTCATGATACAGTTAAGCCATTCTCTCTACAAAATAAAGTTATTTAGTACTTTCATATTTTTTTCAGTAATCATGAGTTAATTAGACTTTAGCGTTTTGCATAATATAACAGCTGGATTTGAATCACCCCAGATATTAGTTTGCAAAACCGAAACCACATTGATCTCCCAGTGCATGAATAAAATGAAACCAAACCAAAATGCAACCATGAGAATAATAATCACCACACTTTTCTGATTCACATTTGCAAAATCAAACCAAGAAAAAAATTGTGAAAATGCCAAAATAAACCAAGATTTGTTGAATCTCTTTTCTGCCAGGTTTTCCTAAAGAAATAATCTTGATGTGATTGTGTTGTTTGGGCAGACATCTGTCCAGCTGTCTACAGTGACTCTTGAACCCACTGGGCAATTTTAGTCGAGTTTGACAAGAGGGATAAAGGTCACAAAGTCACACTTCAACAAATTTTGTGAAAATTGGTAACTAAGTATGTGGAGGGGGGGGGGTGGAAATCAGCTCTTACTGAGGAAAAGGTAAAGAAAACTTGCTTGCCATACATTTTGTTTGCCACCCACCAGCTGCCTAATCAGCTAATGCATAGTTTTAGGTGAGCCTGGGGGGAAGAGGAAGAAGAGAGGATAATATAGGAACATAATGGGATTTGGAGTAGTTCAGTACCAGTATAGAAATGTTAAAGGATACAAATCAATAGGAAACCACACTTCTTTAGGTTGACTTGTTGATTTGTTTTGTAATCATGAACAATTCACTTTACCTTTGTTTCCAATTCTAGTCTTTGTCAATCTTCTTTGCTTATGAAAACTGTTAGAAAGAGAAACACTCTGCTGCTAAACATTTGGACCCTATGTGCCTGAAAGAATAAGACTTTTGGCTCTGTCATAATACCGCTAATGATATTTTAGTTGCTATTATTACACAAAGTTGCTATTATTACACAACTGATTCAATTATTCTAAAAAATCTTCTACAGCTACCTTGGTAATATACTGTGGTAAGTCCTTTCTGAATGTGAAATTACTATCTCTTTTGTCTTTCATATTACAGAAAAACAGTGACAGAGTCTGGTGTCTTTTTACACAGATGAAAGACCCCTTCATTTTAGATCTAATCCATCTCCCACTGTGATGAGTTTCTTATAGCAGGGGAACCCTGCTAATAGGAACTCTTCTTGACAAAGCTATTCAAGACTGAACATTGTATGATTATACTTTTATAGGAATCTAAGAAACTCTAAAAATCATAGAAATTACAGCAACACATAGGTTCTGATTTGTAGCTGATATGACTGATTATAATTTTCAACATTATTCATTGTGAAAATTTGTTAAAAATCAGTTATCCCAATCAGCGGTCTTGAACCACTTGCCATTTAAGTTTAACTTTTTTTACCAGTTTGGCCTGATCAATAATTATATTAAATATATATTACAACCAGTACCTGAAAATATTGAAGTTGTGTAAGACATTTAAGCACACATGTTCCTTTAAAATAAAACACTTCATTATTTTGGATGAATATCACTCTTGCACAAAGAACGTACAAGAGCATATTGGACAGGTTAGTAAATGATCTTCCCCAAACTAAACCTAAGTACAGCATTGCTGAAGTGAGTTAGGCACTTTGCAGGATTTTCAAAAACTTTTGGGACATGATTCACAAAGGGACTTTGTGCACCCTACTAGCACTTCAGATCATAACCCCAGATTTTAAATCCACAGGCCATTGCTCAGATGCTGGTTGAACTTGGAAGGCATTTAATCTTCACAGTTGTTTAATTGCCAGGTGCTGCCTCATTCCCGTTCTGCCTGAGCCCCAGGCACAGCTACTTCCTCAGGCCAAGTGCTACCAAAATTTGTTCCACCCACAAAAAAGTGAGAAAAGAGAGTCAACATCTCTCCAAAGTGGCCTTCCACTGGGTTTGCAGTGACTTGCCAGAGCCCATCCAGCCCTAACCTCTGTCATACCATGCCCAAGCCTGGAGTTCAGACACCTGGGTGTTCTTATTAATGTGGCCACCCAAAAGATGTACATTGTTTGAAAATCACACTGCTTTTTATGGTAAGTATATATGCCAAGATGCCTCTGAAAGTCTTGCCCTAAGTGAGTTCTCTCTCCCCTATCTCTCTCATTTTCTCTATGTTATGCTACTTATTTTCTATTATTTTTCACTTTGTTGCAGCCATTTGGCAGTTTTTTTCCCTGGACTTCAGAGGCCTTTCTGAATCTTCCAACTCACCCTGTTAACCAATAAGACAATGTCCAGACAGCAGTTGCCAGCAAAGATGAAGTGAAACACCCACTTAGTGGTGACTTCTAGGCTTCATTATCAAAACTGAACATAGTTAGACTTAGATCTAAAATGGCATGATGCAATTGACTTCAATGGAATTATATTCATTTAAACCAGTTGAAAATATACCTCAAATTCTAATGACTCATTACAAGTTCAAAGGACCCATGACACAAAGACACATTTTAGGTTTCAAAATTATTTGACACTTTTTTTTAAGTAGCTGTTCAAAGATTTGAAAGAATGGCATTAATTGCTCTCTTTCTTTTCACTTATGTGCATACCAAGTAATTTGTTATTGATCCAAGCATTTGTTCGATTACTTACTCTGGTGGTCGTCTATACTGGTTATTATTGTTAGCAGAGCCTTTTTCCCTGCTGTTCATTTCATACTACAATGATTATAGTTATTATCATTACTATAATTATTGTTATCAGTGTCAGATTGGTTAACAGGTTCTATAAACACAAACACTTTTTAAAAATTATTTGTCAAATTAAGCAATATAAAATCACACTTTTTTCTAATCAAACTAGTCTTATTTTTATTAGTTGTACTCTTATTCATTCTCTTTCACAAGAAAAAAAAAAAAGCATCCTACACACTGATCAGCTTACTTAGCTAAAATCTTGGCTTTTGGATGCTGGAAAGAGAAACATTTAGCAGTACATAAGTCTGTTCTTGTAAAACAAAGTAAGATGTACAGTTAAACAAAGTAGGATAGGCAGAATAGCGATTTACTGAATGGCAGGGCACTACAATGACTTTCACCAGCTGTTAAACTCCAGCCTAAGAAAAGCAAACAAGAAGCTTATCACAAAACTGGAGGTTTAACATTTGGTATATATCTCAGCTTCTCCTCTTCTGGCCAAAATTAGCCCTCAGGCTACCTGCAGACATGGTCCTTCTGCTGTGAACCAGTGTGTCTGCAAGACCGGCTGCAACATGGCAGGGTAGGCCCTGTGGACACACCGGACCACATGCCTGAGTGCACCCAGGGAGCGGGCAGACCTTGAACACATCAACCCAGGGTGGCTGGGCAGTCAGCTGGCCACCCCAGGGTTCAGCAAACAGGTGGCTGCCAGCATGTCTGGTGCTTGGAGCAGCTTTTGCAATCACACATCACCTGCTGTGGAGCCAGAGTCACTGAGTCACTGTCAGCTTACTCCCTCTGTCCTGCCGTGAGGACATCTATAATAGGCGCTGCTGGAGGAATCGTATCAGTGGGGCAGCCACAAAAAGCCACACCACCTGCCAAGCCCACCTCCAGAGACCTCCTCATGATGCAAAAAGTGGAATGGGTACAGTTACACACCACTTACAGTAGTTTCCCCAGATGACACAGCACTGGAATTATCCATAGAAAAATATATTTTTTTCTCAAATAAAAGACAATAATTATTTATTTAGAGTACTATCCTGAATGGTGAGGGTAAGGGTAGGGTTACTTCCTGCAGTCTGATGCTGGCCAAGAAACAGGTTCTTTCATTAGGAAGAAACCAAAGAAATTTTTTTTTCCTGTGTTTGTTTTAAATGATTGTGGCTCTAGGAGCAAAAGTACCACAGCAGATTTTTAATGCTTTTGCTGTGTCTGTTGACCTTGCTCCAAGCCATAGAATTCGGATGCATCCACAGTACATTTTCATGGCTGGTTTTACTCTGAGCTTCCAGGTCTGCAGGAAATTCAATAAACTGCTTTGTGTATGTTTATACTTTCAAATGTGCTTAAGTAACAATGACATCCATGTAATTGAGGTACGTAATAACTTCTTCACCGCATTGATCTTGAAGGTCAAAGAGCCACTGGTGCCAGTTGGAGCTATTCTAGTCTGATTCAGCTTGAGTTTTAGGGTTGTGTACAGATCAGGTTTTATTTTATCTGATCGAATTTGCCTACTATCCCTGCTTAAGGTACAGTTTCAGTAAAACAGGACTGTGTCTTTAGAGATCAAAGATAGCCAGAAGGAACCCAGAGAACCAGGGCATGGAAAGTACAGGAAAGAATAGATTCTTCCTGCTGATACAAGTAAAAAGAAGACAGTTGTTGAACCATTTAATGTGTCTCACCTCTCTGCACGAGAAAGCCATAAATAATGTAAGGAGAGGGACTACTTTTCTTCACAGTGGCTGCACAGTGGTATGTGTTGAAAATGACATGCATAAGTCCCCATCTGTGAATAAATGTTTAGTTAGATCTTAAGTTCTTGCACAAAAAGCAATAAAAAATTAAATAGACAGAGAAAGAAAAAAAGAATTGTAAACAAAGTTCAGATCTCTATGGGGTTATTTAAAAACACAAAGAAACAGGAGACAATATTGGTAGCTTTCGTATTTTTAAAACAAAATATTAAAGATGGAATTTCTGGAGTAATGTATTGGAATTTAATATCCAGCTCCCAATCTCTTTGATTCCTCTGAACAGTACTCTTTCTCAGATGTACTGACATATGTTCAGTGTGAGCCAGAACTGGATGGCTGGTTCTGCAAAGTTCTCCTACACAGTCACTTTTTCATCAAAACTTTCAAAAACTCCTTTTGAAAACACATCCAGAACATTATATATTAAAAAAATAAGTTCATGCAAAAATAGTTTTTAAAGTTTATGTTAAACATTCACACAATATATTACCCCCAAAATTTCCCTCCCAGGACAATGATACTAAGCACACTCCTTCCTGCAACCATCATCTCCATTTCAGACCCAGAAATGCAGGAGATTTGTCACCCACTCCTGCTCCTGTAAACTGAATCAAATGGCAGTTACTGAGGGGGGGGGGGGGGG
>VZTL01021751.1:0-13085 GCA_013400535.1 Scopus umbretta
CTTCCTCTTGCCTATTAAAAACACATTTTTGTTAGTTCTGTTTGCTTCTCTAGTAGAGGACTTTGTGCCTATTTGTTCTTCACTTAGGAGACTTTCAGAAGGGAGACCCTCGACAGCCTGCAAAGGGGTGCGTTTAAAAGCTTGTCTGGTGCATGGAGAGCCACCAGGCACTTCCAACAGGTTTTGCAATTTATGCTTCATTTTCTATATGTCATTTTATGGAAAAAATAGGAATTTCCTCTAATAGGAATTAAAAAGAAGGTTTGAAGATTTGACACAGTCCTTCCTCTTTTACCTTTATTCACCAACTAAATTATATTTCTAAGTTATTTTTCATCCTGTAGTGTTACATGTCCATTTAACTTATCCTGACATCCAGACTAAAACATAGGGACCAGAATCATGTGTTTGATCATTGTGCACAATTTTCAGTGATGTGTAAATTATGTGGTTTACATGGAATATGTAATCCTACCGCTGAAACAATTTTTTTTTAAAGTCTAGCATTAGGTGGCACATATCTTTAACTCATTTTCATTCCTAAACAAAGGAAAACCTTTACTTGAATTCTGTATTCAAAGCTGAGTTATGATAAGTTAAGGGACATAGGGCTGTGTTTCTCTTACAAAGCAAAGATATCTGAATTCCTGCCTTAGGGGCAAAGCAGTTTGAGGTATAGAGTCTACCTGTGCTCTCGTAAACCACTTCTGCCTCAACAGTGACCTAAAAATTCTTAAATAAATCTGATTTAATTCTATCTGTTAAATAGGAATTTGTCCTCTGATGCATTATTTCCTAGATTTCCCTTCAAAAAAGTAGTTTCATTAAACATAGTTAATCCTTCTTCTCCATGCTAATTTATGAGTATACCATGTTAATTTATGAGTGTACATTTTTACTCGTGGCTGACAACAGACAGAAAGCTGACTATTTCTGCTTTATCTGTCCAAGGTGTAGGATGGTGTCTACCATCCTACGTTACACCAAAGCATATGTCAGCAAGGTTGAGAAAAGCTGCATTTATTTGAATATATCCCTAAGTGGTTGATTTTTTAACATGTATTGCTGATGATTTCAAATTTGGCATGGAAAAAGCCATCTATTTAAAATGACAGATAGTTACTAGTGATTTTTTTAAAATATCTTCTCTCAATGTAAATTAGTGTGAAAATAGAGAAAACATTATTGGTGAGTGTACAATTGGAAAAAAAAAATGAGTTTTTTAACGCTGCCATTTCTAACTGTGCTATTTCCCCAGACACAAATGAATAGAGCTGTATTTTAGTAGGAGATGATAATATGTCCTTTTGTTAAGAGGCATTGTTAGTGGGAAATGTATTGAGTTTCAGAAAGCTGAGTTTAAAATACGTTTCCAACTGTTTGGCCATTACCATCTTTTGTCACGTCCCCTTGCTGGTGGCTTTAACCTAATGTTCTTCTACACTTCTCTCCTGTGGTGATAGCTCAAGAACCCACAAAATCAACAGGGGAAATTGATTGCCTGTATGAAATGCTGCAACTTATTATGTACTAAATGAAGTGAAAAAGCAACCAATAACCCCCCTGAGTAAATGTAAAAGGAAGCTTTTTTTTTTCTTCATCTCATTTAATGGCAATAATTTAAAATGTCTTAGAGCAGCAGTAGGTATAAAGTTTCTATAAAACTATGTATTTTGAATAACTTCAAAATTATTCCAGACTTCGTAGGTAAAACAGAAGGTTCAACTCTTGCAGAACTAAGACATATGTAGCTATTAAAAGCAGTAGGGCAATAAATAAAGAAATGTAATGGATGAAATTGAAGAGAAAAAAAAAAAGGAAGCGGAAAAAATGAAAGAATAGGATGACCATAAGCCCTTGTTTTCCTATTAAATGAAAATTGTAATTTACACTTTTTTTGTTCTTTTTTGTAGTGGTTAAAACTGCCAAAATAGTGCTGTTTTGCACTGTGGTAGGCATTGCCAGTGCTCGGACATAAAAGCAAGCTGTGCGGTCCCAGCAGTCACCTTGCCCAAGGAAAGCTTCAGCTGGCAGGAATCATGAAACAAAACATGTTAATTCTCACCTTGGCTACAGAGGCCGAGTCTCATGTGCTGTGCCTCCTGTTTGCAACGTGGTTGTGGGACACACCTGGTTGTTTATTGCACCCCAAACAACACAGTAGCAACTCCTTAAGCTGTAGTAACTTACTCACTTGCCTGAGCCTTCAACGTACAGCTGCATGGTTTTGCAGAGACATTTAAGGTATCGAGTTGTTGCCAACGCATTGAAATTGTCCGTTCAGCTGCTTTCTCCTTTTTCTGTTTTCATGCAGTACAACTTGAAAGACAACATTAAAGAGTGCAGTGCAATGAAGCTCAGGTCTAACTTTCTTTTACTGTATGAATGAAGGAGGAAATCTAAAGTTAAATCAAATGTGGCATCTTAGCTGTTATCAGATATCTGTCTCATAAGCGTATATCTTTGTGTTTTCAGACAGCTGAAGTGGCACTAGCCAATTTGAAGAATAAATACGAAAATGAAAAAGCAATGGTGACTGAAACCATGACCAAACTACGGAATGAATTAAAGGCTTTGAAGGAAGATGCAGCAACCTTCTCATCCTTGAGAGCAATGTTTGCAACCAGGTAAGGGAAATGGTTTCACCGTCTGGCTCACTACTGTAAAAGTAAAAAAAACCACACAGTAAAAACTGTGTGCTAAGTGAGAACAGGCTTAGCTGTGTATGTTAGGTGCTTAGAAGGAGAGATAGAAATTATTTTCTGCAAGGTCAGATGTTTGCTGGATGAAGGTGAATGAGTCTTAGAGTGCACACTGTGCAAAACCTTCAAGATTTCAAGTGCTACGGAGATGTGTGCCTTGGAAAATAAAGCTGGAGAATAGCAATGTCCGTACAACCTTGAGTAAAGTGTTATAAATGCCAATATCAACTTCCAGTATATTTGCATTTATAGGGCTTTTGAAAATGGAAATCAAATAGTAGATTTATGTGGCCGATTTTCACATTCAGAAGTATGCAGTGATTCTGTCATGTAAAGCTATCGTATGGTTAATGACGATCTTCAGAATCGCATGTTTTCATTATTGTGAGATTTATTACTTACCACTAGTAAAATCTATTTAATCAACCAGCCTATGCTGTAATCCAGCACTAGTAATTGTGAGGCCACTGCAATTTCCCACTCCAGCATGAATTCTTATTTTCTCTCGCTGTGATATTCAATTTATTCTCTTCTCCTTCACAGGATAAGAGTTTCACTTATCTTCTGTAACACAGTTCCTCCTGGCAGGACAGTAATTAATCATCTCTCATCTTTTCTTCTCCCACACCTTCTTCAGAAGAGCTTTTGGTTTTAGTTGCTTTTTAAAAGGTTATTCAAAACTAATTTTTTTTTAAAGATCCAACACTTTCATCAGTAAGTTCTTAATTCCCAAGTATGCAAGGAAATTAGTATCCTCAGGAAATGATTCTGTTCTGTCAAGGGTTTTTTTTGTCCCCTTATGGTCAAACACAATGTAGATTTCTTGCTTGTGCTTTAGTCCATAAGTGATAATATGTCTTCATGCTTCATGCCAACATCTCTTCAGCACTCCCTTCAGTGAGTGCATAGGTGCCATCTCACCTTTTCCAGCCTTCTAAGGTCCTTTGTTGCTTAGTGACAGTGGCAGCAGCAGCTGGGAGAGGTGGGAAGGAAGGAGAAGGGACATCTACATGCCATGACATGGGTGCTGTGTCCAAATTCATGATAGGTTTGTCATCAGAAAAGTATGTGTAGTGCCATCATGGAAATGAAGAACCAGCTCAGCAGGTCGTGTGAACCAAGGTAGCTCCATTGATTTCATTGGCATCTAAAGATTTTCTTCAAGAAAGCAAAGTTGTGTGTGTGTATTAGAAATGCACGTGTTGATCTTTATTTGCAAGCTCATTACTCTAGGAGATACATGAATGTACTAACTCTGCAAGACTACCTGGAAGGCTACTAACTCCAGAGGAAAGAAGTGGCATCATGCGCATAAAGCAAACAAGGGTCTTGTATGGAGCATAAATCATCAACCTATGAGGCAAAAGAAGTTCACAGAGACTTAGAAGTTGTTACTTAAAGGGAATGTTAGGTTGCTGGTGTACTGAATGGTCTTTACCCTATTTGAGCATCCTGAGTGTATACTTCTGTTGGGTTTAAGGCACATCCTAAAGCTAGTGGGAGACAGCAGCATCTTTTCTGTGAGAATTAGGCTTAAAGGGAACCATTCATCTAGATGTCTTTTCTGGATGTTTTGTGTGTAGGATGCAATGATGCTTCTGTTTCTTTTCTATAAACAATAAAGGGAATCTGGGTGACTAGCTGAGCTACAGATTTCTATTTGGTAAATATCTAATGTTAGTAGAGAAAACTCCACCCAAAGGATCTACTGCTGCTGACAAACTCCATGCAGTACTGATTAAACACTCACTGCGTGGCCTGTGGAATGTATTGCTGCCCTTGAGGTTGTAAGTTTTGCCCAGTATTTTCTGCGCACAGTTACGAAAAATCATTCACTGCAAGGTCTTGCATATCAGTATGCTCCTATGGATTTTTCTGTTGTAAAATATTCTTTTTCCTTCCTTACCCAGGAACCTAATGGCCTTTATAATTAAGTCAATCTTCCTAAATGTACAAATCATTGACTCACTCTGAATACTCCGTTTGGAATAGCATTTGTTTAAATGACAGAGCTGGTATACTATAGATGTCTGTTCAAGAATAGAAATCTGTTTGAAAATACAAGACTGTAAGATTCTTCATGCAGTAACAATTGATGCAATAGCAACCTTCAGCATAAAAAAAGCTATTGTTTAGTTTTCTGTTGAATAAACCGGTGGTTTCCATGGTTATCCTGCATCACATGGTACTTACTCCTTTATTTGTACTGTTGGGAGAATATCCTTCCGATAGTAGAGTTATTATAGATCTGAAAATTATTTCATATACTCTTTCATAGAGTAATATCCTTTCTCTTTCATAAACCATCCTTCTCTGTTCATTCGGTCCCCAAACAGATGTTCATTCTGATGCTGAACTGTACGGTTTCTTCTTCAAATGCACTGGATAAAAGTCATACCATGTTATAGGAGAGCACAGCCTACCAGTTTCTGGTCTGAGAAGCAAAGACAACACTTTTCTCCAAAGCTACCCCATGCAGAAAGCAGAAGGCATCCTTTTGCCTTGGTTTCCCCTGACACTTGTGCATTCTTATGTTCTTTAAGCTCTTCAGTTCTTCTCTCCTCCCCCTCAAAAGTCCTTCTTGTACCTCTACTTTTGCTCTTTTTCCTTCTGGGACTTTTTTTCCCAATCCAAAATCTCTGTTGTTCTAATCTCTACACCTTCTTTCTTCCCTCTTCTTGTGATCCCTTTCTGAATTTATTGCAGACCTGTCAACAATGTGTCCTCAGTACAGTTCAAACTCCCTTTTCCCACAAACACCTCTCTTCAAAATGAAAAAGAAAGCAACAGTGTATAAAAACTTCTTTTCTGTGGGATGCATGGGGTTGGCAGAGCAGAGTGGAAGTTCCTGTTTGATGCTGGGGCCATCTGCTGCCCATCAGATTTGCAGCTCCTGCCTTTAGCCTGCTTCTTTTGTCCTGGACTGCTTCTGGTAGTTCCAGACCAGAAAAAATGGTGAGAGTCTTTCCTGTCCCTCCTGTCGTTTCCTCTCACTCCAACCCATTGACCCAGGCGGGAGCTGAGGGAATGGGAAGCAGTGAGGCTGGTGGCCAGTGCTGATCCAGAGGGCAAATGAAAAATATATTCTTTAAACATTAGTTTTCCCATCTAGAGTAGAGGTTTCCCTGGGAGAGGAAGGAAAATGAAGTCTAGTGCTGAAGGAGAGAAGAAATTACTTTTAAAGCAGGATCCTAAAGGGATTCAGAAAGCTAATTTCACTGATTCCTTACATGTGCTTGCTTTCCCAGCCTAAATAGAGATAGTGGAAAGAAGAGAGTAAGAAATATTACTTATTATATTGCCACAGTCCTGACACTGCATACACTGATTTTATTTTCCATCCATCAAGGTGTTTTCATATGATTAATATTCAAAGAAAAAAAGTGTGCTGAAAAGATGGACTAGGAAGTTCGGGCAGGTCCTGGAGCTATCCTAGATGAGAAAACATTTATGAGCAGAAGAGAATTATGCTTATATGGCTAGAGCAGGGATCTGTCGCTGTCAGCATCGCTGGGTTTTAGCTCAAGCTCTGCTATGATTTCTGTGACCTAAATTATGCATAAGCCTGACTTGGTATTTGGTTTGCATTCCTAGACAAGAGAGAGAGATGGAACTAGAAATCCCTTAAACTCCTATATAAGCTTCTTGGATCCGTTCATACAAAATAAGTGGGCTTATGTGTCTGTCTGCTTCCTTTCTGAGACAAGAGAAATGAGAAATAGGTGAAATCTTGACTTTTGCTCTGGCAATAAGTAGACCAGCAGACAGCAAGATAACAGTGCTGTTTATTTAATAGTCACTTGCGGCTTACACCTGTCCTGGGACAAGGGACAAATTGGAAAAGATCTCTGACTCAGGAGGACATAACCTAACTTTTATTATTCACTACTATTTGAGTACTTCTGAAAGACCTGTTCAGAGCCCTGGTATGTCCTGGAGCCCTGCTCAGTCTGCAATGGTCTGTGCCATGCCAGAAGTCATCTCTCTTAGGAGCTCTTAACCTTTTTCTTTGTCAGTATACTGTGAGACTTCACAAATGTTTATAAAATGTGTGGGCAAAAGGCAATATGGATGTGAGTAATGGGTTTTTTTGGTTGTTGTTTTTTAATTGGAAACATTTCTCTTTTTATCCCATACTTGTGTGTAGCAGGGAATATTTCAGTGAAGGAAACACCATGGCTGCAGGCAGTAGCTACCTCCCACTATATGGAATAACCTTCACTGCTGCAGACTTCAAGGAGATCTGAGGCTGTTAATTCAGCAGTTTCTAAAGTTAGTTATGGCCTTTACTTGACCGATTTAGGTTTAACCTTTCTGAACGCTATTTCTCAAAAATAACCCCCCCCCATGCTTGAGCAACAAAACACAGAGACAATGGACCATGTGTTTGTGAAAAATAATAGAAAACTTTGAGTCTTGGTGGAGGTCAGATGACTGGAGCCACCCAAACACTACAGTGAACTGCCAAAAATGTGGGGTTGCTGTTATGGGGAGACTTCTAGGAAGGACATATAATTAATCAGAACAGTTGGAAAATGTTGTATTAACAAGATTGGTTTTTTCTCAAGTATGTGGCCAGCTAACAGCATCTAATATATCCAGGTTTCTAGGCCCAGCTTGTTATAGTTCATAGCAGGTAACAAAAAGCATGTTTGTCTAAGTCTGCTTTAATAACATCCACCTTTATGGAGCTTATGTTTCTTAACTGCTCAGTTACACTGCTTTACAAAGTAGATGCCTAAATACCAAGAACAAATGCTAAGGCCCGAGGAAAACCAATCTTTTTCCAAACCCAAAATTGGATTATTGGCATACTAAAGCAAGACAGTTAGTTCCTCTAGTGACACTGTGCTACAGATGTTGCTACAGGTGTTACTTTTTAAAATTTTCAACAGAAAACATATTTGGAAAAAAAAAGATGTCTCCTCCACAAAGAGGAACGCAGGAGAGAATAAAAGAGATGGAGATAGGATCCATCTGGTTACAAGACTGAGTCTTTAAAACTCTGATAACACAGACATTATAATAATTCCTATTTCAGATGAATTGAATTTAATCTCCAGAATGCTGATTTCATTCTAATGTCTCTGTCAAAGAAGCTGGCTAAAGCATCAGTCGACATCTCATGGCTTCAGGCAGAAATAGGTGTGCAAGCTGGCTTTAAGCCAACCAACATTTCAGAAATATCTCTCTTCTTCCTTGACTAGAGACAGTCATGCTTATTAAGGTCCTGCAGAAGAAAAATAATACTGAAATTGTCAATGAAACTATGGCTGACTTAGTAATTTTTCTTCCAGTGCCTGAATTATTCAAAAGGAAAGTGCAATATATATGTGAGTGTGTATGAAGAATAACTATGAATTTTCAAGTATACTTTATTTCTGTTTCCCAAGGAGAAGACTAAAGTTTCAGAGAAATTATTTTCATCTCTCAGGTTGCAATAATTCAAAGCTTATTGCGTCACAGATTTTGAGAAGGAAAACTAAAATTATTTTCTGTGCTTGTTTGCCGTGAGTGTAACTGATAAAGTTAAATCCTCATCCATTACACTATTGTAATTACACAGCAAAGCTATTTAGATTTATACAGGTCACATGGGGAGGAGATTTGATAAAAGCTACATCATTTAATGTGAAAACTTCTTGGATGTTGCCACAAATGTCCAGTGGTCGGATAGTACTGTTATCTGTGAATCATTTCACTACTGGTATACATTTATCACTCTTGGGTTTTACTGATTAGATTATCTATTGTTAACAAACTGAAGGTATTTCACTTCAAAAAGTGACTAAGACCATCCTGAAATGCCTTTCTCTTCCTGTTAACTTTATGAATCATTGTTTAAAGCAGAACCAAATTGAATTCAGTCTTAAATGCTAACAAAATAATGAGAAAGGTGGTTTTATTTCAAAATCTGTCTGAGATCTAAAGCAAATGAAAAAGATACAGTTTTTCATGCAGAAAGAAGAGGCTGAGGGTTAAAAAGGAGTAGGTGATCATAGCAATGGATACCTGAGCACACCTCTAAGATATTCAACAGTAAATGTGAAATAACTTCCAGGTGTGGGGTTTCCCAAATAGTACCTCTTTAGTCAGCTAGCAGTGGCAAACAACTGAGGGCTTCTCGTTTCACAAAATCCGGTGTCATGTGTTCACAGTACTTGCAGTCTTTCTTTCAGCATTTTTTAAAATATTTTGCTTAAGTAGATATTACTGTCTATGAAAAATAGTATTATCTAATTAGTAGACATTCTTATCCCTGGTGAGTTACTAGCTGAACCAGCCCCCAAAATTATTATTCATGGTCTAATGTGGAGATAATCCCAAACCTTCCTTCCAGTTGTTTGCTATCTGCATTAGAAACATATCATGTTGTCATAGACTACTCTGATATTCTAGATACAGGTTCTCCTACTGAACAAGAAGTGTTGACATTCAGATCCAAGTCCAAATTTGTTCAAAGTGGGAACAGAAGAATTCAGGCTGTCTGAATCCAGGATTATGTCTGGCAAAAGCTTGCATGTGAATCTGTCCCTCTAATTGTGGCCCAGGAATGTGATCGCCAGTAGGGTTGGTTCTTGGACTTGTTCCCCAGATTTCTGCCTCGTTTGTTTTCCTAGGTGTGATGAGTATGTCACACAGCTGGATGAGATGCAGAGGCAGCTAGCAGCTGCGGAGGATGAGAAGAAGACCCTAAACTCTCTGTTGCGCATGGCTATCCAGCAAAAACTTGCCCTCACCCAGCGACTGGAGGATTTAGAGTTCGACCATGAGCAGTCCCGACGCAGCAAAGGCAAGCTTGGAAAGAGCAAGATCGGCAGCCCTAAAGTAAGTGAGGAGGCATCAGCCACCGTGCCAAGCATAGACACTTTCCTCCTGCATAGTCAGGGCCCACAGCAACCAAACTTACTGGTCAGCAGTGGCACTCAGAGGAAAAGGTATGCATGCAGTGATCTTTACAGTACAGTGCAGTGGCCAGACTTTCATTAAAGTCGTTCACTGAATTGTAAACATTATAATTTTTTTTTTTTTCGTACTTTGACTGGGGAGAAGGAGGTGAGGAGAATATGAATACAAAATTAAAAGCCTGGCAACATGTGGTTCTGATCCACCTACTCACTATGTTATTTCCTCCTCCTTAATGCAGTGTTTTGAACTATATTCTGTCAGTGTCTCAGTGCATCTTGTATGTCTTTAATATTAGTGTGAATGTATTTTCTTTAACAAGTTTTCTTTAAGTTTTCCTTAAGGTTTTCCGTAATGAGCATCTGAAATAATAAAAGGATCGTGGTCTACGAGCATTTCAGTGCTTAACACAAAAGAAACTGCATCTCTTTGTTAAGCTCTGGTGCTCGCTTGTTCTTCATCAGCGCAAAAAGAATATGGATGTGTTCACTCAGATCAATTTTTCTGCATGGGAGCAAGCAACCTTTTGAAGGGGGATGGCTGCCATTCATAACCTAATGCAAATATTTCACTGTTCAAGCAGTGAGTTCTCATCTTGTCTTGTGACTGCCCTGCCAAAGCTCTGTAGGTGTGGGGATCTCCACAGTTCTGAAGATAAAAAGGACTCTCTGTTAGAGAAGTCCTAGATAATCATTCCCTTGTCTTGTATGCTCTAGTCACAATGCAAAACCAAGAGAACGTTCAGGGAGCCTTGTACATGTCAACTCCAGGATGCTCAGCTATAACTCAACCTCTTCTCCTCCTCTCCTAATATGAACCAAGATTTCCAATGCAGGCAAGGTGCCCTGCTGTGGAAACAACATGGGGTGGCAACACTAGTTTGTTTTTACCTGTTAAGCAAATTAACGTGATGTTGTCATTCATGAGGCTTTGAAAGGTAATTAAAGTAAAACTCTTTTGTTTCCATATGTATTTTTCTTGGATCTCCTGCAAGACTATTCTCACCTTCCCTTTGTGATCAGAGCCATCCCAGGACTTCAGGGACCTACCTCCAGAAATTATTAAGAGCCCCCCCTCATCCCGCCTCCACAGAATCATATCTTCTGAGGGGCCCCCCTTCCATGAGTGAATTCATCCATGGGCACCGTCTCAGCAAGGAAAAAAGGTTAACCGTGGCCACACCAGGTAAACACTTTTTCCTTGGGTGCATGTGGTGCTGAGTGGTTAGCAGAGCAGGGGACCCTCTCAGGACTGCAGATGCAATCTAATTTGGGCACCTTCTTAAGACCTGAAAAAGCAAAATGTCTTCTCCTGTGTCACCTGTGGCAGGAGATGACATTCTGCCAGCAGCGGCCCAAACTGGTTGCACATGCAGTGGGGAAAGTCCTGCTGTAGTATAGGTGGGTGCAGTTGTGCTGGCATCCACAGAGGCTGCACCCCATGCCTGGGTGGTGCTTAGTCTGGTGGTTGTGTTGATAGTCCCCATGGAAGAACACAAACCCAATGGGACAGAGGAGTCAGATGTGTGAGGACCAGCAAAGGAGAGACTGGCAGTGTACACAAGCCTACGCAGCATCCATCTTCTGCTCACCCTGGAGCATTCAATCAGGTTTTTCTAAAGGGTAATGTTAAACATAGAAGGTTTAGTTTATATAAATTGAGTCATGAAGTTTATCTTCGCAGGAAGCTTTTGCTCTTCATTTCCTGCCAAAATGTAGTATCTGCTTTGAACAAGGTGTAGAAAGGAAATGCAAACTAGAATGCCATTTCAAAGGTTGTGACATCTTTCTTCTCCTGAGACAAGCTAATAATTGCTTTTCTTCTGTGCCTGAGCAGAATTTTTAGCCTTTAAATGTGCACACTCTTGTCTGGTGGTAAATTTTTTCATTCTTTGTTTTGAAATTTGTTATACACAAAAAGCATAAGTAGAAAATATAGAAGCTAAAACCCATAAAGTGGTTCCTGCTCAAATAAATGTTTATTCTGGAAAGCTGAGCAATACCCTGTAAGACATTATACCTCTCGCTCAGTTCCAGCAATATTACAGCCGCCTTTGAGTAGCACCACGCAAGTAACACCCACTCAGAGGAGAAGCGTAAAACTGCAGAGAGTCTAAACAAGACATTTTCCTAAGAAGTGTTGCAGTAAATAAATCAGAGCTGGCTCCTGGGAAGAAAAATGTAGGGAGGGGGAAAGAAGCAAAGACTTTAAAATGTATAAAATAAATGGTACTGATCTTTCAGCAATTGCTTTGTATTCTGTTGGCAATAGAATACCATGTGCTCATTTTCTACCCCATAGACAGGAATCTGTTTCCTAAACACTGGCAATGTCTCTTGTATTCTTTCTTCTTCATCCTACAACAGAGTAAGAATTATTTTCTTTCTAATGGACACTTACATCTCTTTAAAGAACTGGATTTCGCATTTTCTGTGTAGCCAAACTACCCAGTTTGGAAATGCAAGGATCTAAGGCCCAAAATGGCAATCTTCTAACATACAATTTACAATACTCTTCTAATTGTAATTGTACTTCCCCTGTACAATTTACAGGAGTGCCAGGCCAAGGAGAACCAGATTTTAATCCAAGGACTGGATGACCTTTATGTGAAGAACCTTGACTGTATATTGTAAATGCAGTTTAGTGGTTGGAAGAAGTAATGATTTAAAAAAGAACTGTGCTCAACAGATAGGTAAACACAATTTACTGTATTGCAAAATTGTTAGTAAAATGGTAAAATATGTGATCTTTGAATTTGGGACTCTGGACCCTGACTGTCTCTGTACATTAATTTTTTTCCCCACTTTTTTCATGGACTGGTATCTGACAGCTCATGGAGCATCACAGGTGCATGGACCACAGATTGAGAAACATCAACATAGTCTCTAACTTTTCCAGTTAGGGGCTAAAGAATGAAGCAACCCAAAAAGTAGAATTGTCCAGAAAATAATGTTTGTCTGGAGTCTTAGCTGGTACCTTAGGTACATCTCGACATATTCAGAGTAAAAGGGTCTTGAGACAATATTGCAGATTTATGTTGCAATTGTCCTTATGAATCTATAACAGTCCCAGCTTTCTGAATGCATTTGTCATGCTGTCACATGGCCTTAGTCTCAGTCTGTGGGGCTGACAGATTCAAACTTGAGATCTTTCTGAGCACTCAGATTCCAGTATTAGCAGGGGCCATGTTAGAATCAGGTTGAGGACTGGGCAGGGGATTTTTCAGCATTGTTCTTACCAGTTTCTGGAAGATTTCTTACTGTTCACAGGAATGATATGCCAAGTAGGATTTTTTGCCACTTGTCCAATTATCTGTTTCCTGAAAGTAAGGAACACTGAAGGATGTTATTCTGCTGCTTTTATACAGAATGTTTAAAAGCCTTGTATCAGAAAGAGTTTCTTTGATTTGTGCAGTCAAGCAAGCCAGCAAGAAATGTAGCTGGGGATAGAGAAAAACCCCACACCTGCTGCTTCATC